>VWZG01007507.1:144184-248602 GCA_013396735.1 Grallaria varia
TTTTTTTTTTTTTTTTTTTTTTTTTTTTTTTTTTTTTTTTTTTGACACTTTGCAGCTGTGGAGCCTTGACTCAGGTATGTGACACTTTTATCTGCGTGTTAGTGTTATCTTTGAGATCTACAAGACAGATAATTTTTTGGGGTTTTTCTATGTATATAGTTTGTAGAATTACAGAATAATTTAGGTTCAGAGGGCTCCCTGGAGGTTCGCTTCCTCTGCTCAAAGCCAGCGCAACTCATAACCTGCTCAGGTCCTTGTCCACTTGAACTTTTGGTACCTTAACGGGGTATTCATATCGCCTCTGGATAACCATTCCAATATTTAACTATGATTGTATTTTTTTCTGTAAGACGTAAACAATTTCGCTTGTTGCAATTGACTTCATAATATAAAAAAGACCAAAAATAAGTTAGGGATTTTCAATGCTCACTTCTTGGTCAACTGTATCTAAATTCAACCAACTGTTGTTCTGTCAGAAGAAGTTTGTCAAATGTTTAGCCATGACAGTTTTCAATTAGTCCTCCTAAATAACACGTTTTTTTCTGTATGGCAAGCGTTGTGCTTTCGGTTCACTAGAAGCTTCATGTGTGTTCTGGATTCTTAATGCTCTTTTGCTTTGCTGAATCCAGAATTGAAGTCAGTAATTCTCCATCCATTCTTCTTATATAATGTCAGAATATAGAGTGAATTTAAAGGATTTGCAACCTCATTGTATCTGGAAAGAATTAATAAGCTTTACGATATTAAATGACATAGCAGTTGTAACATTCAAGTGGTAACATTGGCAGCATCCTCTGTTCCTTCTAGTGTGTATAATTCTGTTACGCTCAGAAAAGTTCTTTCTTACCATGATGGTAAGCATAAGAATTTTAGTTTTAATTTACCAGGTTTATTAAACCTGTGTAAGAATCTATTGTTATTTGCTATATGGAAATTTGTTGTACCTTACAGTGTTCATGTTTAAAAACATTCACCAGCTGATCTGCACAAAAAAACCCAAAAGGTGTTTCATGCGACTCACTGGAATTTCATGTCCAGTTACTCATAACTCCTTAGGTAACCCACTGATTTTGTTCTTTCATCTTAATAATTCAGTCTTTTTCTTATTTGTTCCTTTGTACCCTATAATTTCCATCTCCCCATCTGGTGGTAACGAAGTGTGTCTGTGTCCTTTGCTTTTCTTTTAGTCTTGCCTTATGAAATCCAAATGGCTTTTTTCTAATTCTACATTTGTTGAATTTTATATCTGATGAATATATAACCCTGAGATTAGCTCAGTTGGTTACAGCATTGTGTTAATAACACCACGGTTGTGGGTTTGATCCCCATATGGGCCACTCACTTAAGAGCTGGAGTCGATGATCCTTGTGGATCCCTTTCAACTCAGAATATTTAGTGCATCTGTAATGTACTACAGTCGGGAGGATTCACTTTTTAAAATATATACTGGAATTTAACTCCCTGTTTATCAAGCACCTTTGAGATCTAGTATCTTGGTGGTATTACACATTCGCTTAGCTGTGTACTAGAACAATTTCTTACATGGCCAGAATGAAATCACCAATCCAACGATTATTGAAAACTTTTGGAATCTTGAGTTCTTATTTCTATTTTAGTTTTCAATGAGTGGCTTGTGTAATATCAGTGATAGAAAAGTTATGAAGAATGCTGTACAATGGTATGGGAGTGTACTTCTTAATATCCCAATCTGATAAATAGCTGTTTGATATGTAGTGCAGTGTTGCAGTTCTGCTGATATAAATACACACACTATTTCTTGAAACAAATAATGGCTTTTCAGTGTTTACACAGTTTTCATAGTTAACAAACCCATCCACTATGCAGTAGGTGTTATCCATGGTATCATTGCAGGAGAGTGAAAGAGCAGTAACAACAAAATATTCGCAATCTTTAAAATACATTAAAATAATAAGAATGAAGCCAAACCCAGAATATGATTCAAAAGAACGTGAGTAACTAGTTTGAACAACCAAACAGAAGATGACCTTGAAATATATTAGAAACGTATATTGAAATGACACAACTTGATTTTCTTCAGAAATACAGACATTTATGTCACTTTTAAATTATTAGTGAAAGATTACAGGAAAATATAATCCCATCAAATTGAAATATTGTATTGAAGAATCTGATAAATAAGTCATCTGAGCATATTTAGCAGACAGTTTCCATGGAGAAGATACCCTACTGCCATTGCAACTAGATGTAATTTCTTCATCCAAAAATCACTTTTGCCCCAACCAGTATTATAAATCAAACTCACAACAGTACAGAACAAAAGACATAAGAGAAAAATTCTTTCCTTACCATGGACGGCTCATATGTTTTAGATGTAGTCAAACATAGTCTATGGCAGGTTTAGATGGTATAGAAGGGAAATATCTTATATTTGTAAGAGTAGAAAGTAAGATTATTAATTGTGAAAGTAATAGTATGTCATGTTTTCATCCACTTTAAAAATATACTAAGCATATAAACTACGTGGGGAAAATTACATGGGTTACCAGAAGAAATCTGCAGTATTTCTGTTTTATAGCTGATATTACCCATAGAAGAAGGAATTACAGTAGTGTGCACCTCTTTATTGAAAAATAACATACTAATTGAGTTAAAATATTAGCCCTGTTATTCAATAAAATCCTTCTTCTTAAGTACTGAGCACTGCTTCTATGAAATAATTTAATTATGATCTGCCAAAATGTAATACTTGCTAGTAAAATATGGGGTTTTTTTTAGTTGCAGTTGCTTGTAATTGAAGAATCTAAATGGAAAAACTGCATACAATACAATCTATGCTGTACTATGCTGCAGATTTATGAAGCAGTGAGTTGGCTTGTTATTAGTCTTATCTTGAAAAGGGAAATTGAAGACATGGCAGTAACTTGCAACATTGAGAATGTTATTTAGTAAAAGGCTAATGAATTATCATTCAATTAAGACAAATAATTACCTTTTCATTTTCAGTGAGAAAGCCTTGAAAATATCAGCTCATAATTCTTTATAGTTTTGGCTGTGCAAGTCTCATAGGGCAGATTGCCCCTCAGTGTTTTGAAAACCTCGTTGAACAAAGCTGAAGATAGTCTGGAGGACCCTGGCGAGTGAAGAAACTTGGTGATCCACCAAGTGGTCCAGAAAAGAGCTCTGAATCACTTTAGCAACTTTTTCTCATGGAAGTTGCATTTCTGAGAGACAAATCTGCGGTAGAGCCATAGCCAAGAGTGGTGGGCTCCATGATTTCATGAGAAAGGTCTACCAGAGTTTGGCAGCACGGGCACCTTGATGAAAGCCACTTCAGCCTAGACGACAATATAAGCTGTCGTGTAGCCTGTCTGTGATATATAAGTAGTTCCTGGCTCCCCTTTTCTCTCCAGCTCTCTGATGTTTGTTGAACTGTTTCATTTCTGTTTCGTTGTTTTTTATCTCTCAAAGTCTACTTGGTGTTGACCTTTTTGTCCATAACGACTCTTCTAATTTAAAACAAAACAAGAAGAAAACAAATGAGATGGGTTGTTTTGTCCACTCCTAAGAAATGGATTCTCCACTTTCTGACTTCCAGCAGGCCTTTCTGCTCTGAACTGCTCTTCAGCTTAATCTCTGCTACTTTTCCCCGCCCAAGTGCTGTTCTATACTTTCTGTGTTTTATTACATTTCTAGCAACTAATTGATTATGTGTTGCTGATAAACTTCTGAAAACTAGACTACAGCTTCTTTTCTTCCTTTCTGCTCTCAACAATAATGAATATATAATGCCTCTTAACCAAACAATATGTGGGCTTTCCTGTACTCTTCCAGATGAGAATGAAATTATTTCCACCTATTCAAGTTTTTTATGGCTTGAGTTATAGTTTAGGCAATGCCAAAGGCTGGCTGATTAAGAGGACATTTAAGGGCTTTGCCTGTTCTGAAATCATTGATAGAACATTTCAGGCAGAGACATATGAACAAAACTTGTATGGTTTTGGTTTTGTGCCTAGCAAGAGACAGTCTTGATGCTGAAATAAATTTAGTAGAAAAATACAGTTGTATTGAGAAGGAATCCATTTAGTCAGTGATAATGGATTTTTGTTGAAACTTGAGATATTGGACTTGTTGATTAATTTTATTGAATACCCTAATAAAAAGAAAGTCTTTAGGTTTGTTTCTAAAAGTCGTAGTTTCCCAGTATCCTTATGAAATATGTATTTTACCAACTACATAATTCTGTATTTAGATATTTTTATGGGGCTATCAGTAGTGACCTTACTAGTTGCTAATCTAGAAAATTGAAATACGTTGTCTATATGCTTATGTAATTTGGAATATAAGTTATTCAGAGCATGCCCATGCTTTTTTTGGAGTTCTGCAAAATAGCATGCAGGCCATGGAGCTTTAGCTAATTACTACGATTAGCAATAGGAATAAGTCACTTTGGACATATATTGCATACTGTGTTTTACTAATTAATCATTTATTTTACTGATGGAAATTGCAGCTGTCTGTGGCTGTCATTAAAACTTAATGTGTCCAATACAGTATCTTCAGATTACACTTAGAAAAAAAGAAAAAAGAAAAATGTGGAAAATGAGGTTAAAATTGCTGTGAGACTGGCCATGAGAGCTGCCTGAGATTAGGGGGGCAGAGTGAGACCACTCAGTCTGCAATTAGTCTGTCAGATATCACTGACTACATTACTTCTCCCCATGCATCTTTCACCTCATCAGTAAAATGAGCGTAATTATAGAGTCTTCTTTTATGCTGCCCTTGCAATCCACTAATGGAGAGTACCAAGAGAAAGCTGAGTGTTGCTTCCAATATTTTGTAGTCTGATTGCAAAGCAATATGGAATTGGCCTTAAACTATGGTTTTTAAAGACATTAAAGCATTTCCTGAAGTCCACCATGGAATGTATTGTATTCGTTAATATTTTGTTAGCCACTCTAGGAACCAATTGCAAGTTTAACACACTGTAAAATACTGCAGGTTTTCTTCCTTTAAGTAACTTTGTAATTAACCACTGTAGCATTGCTGATTTATTCTACAACTCTGCGTTTAACGCAGTCCCTTTTATCAAGTAATTCATGCTGGAAATTAGTAATTCCTTCATTTCATGGTGTGTTGACACTGCATATAACCATAAATTTGAATAACTAATTATAAAAATGTACTAGATTTAGTAATAGGGTTTAAATTTATCACATTAAATTGCTTTTTCATTTAGAAATATACATGGGCATGCCCATGCCCAGCTGCTTGCAAAGACATAGGCAGAGCACCCCATTTTCACACTTTGTGTATATTTTCTAGGAGTGTGTCTCAGGGTAATGGAGAATATTGGGACCTGGTGGATGGAATCAGGTGTTCACTTTGGCAGCAAAGATGTTTTACACTAAGATTGTCCATTAGAAGGTATTTAATTACAACAAGAAAATGCAGTGTTTGTTATTTAGTTAGACATTCTCAAGGTACAGGAAAACATCCCTGCCACCCCCGTAATTTTTAGGCACACTTCATTGGGCAAACATCATCGTTATGTGTGCTGAACTTTGCATATGTAGTACTTTACCATAAATTGTAATGCTGTTCTTCAAGGCCTATTGCTTAGGTTTCTTAGCTGAATGTGCCTCAGAAATCTCTGGCCAGTACCTCCTTTCTGCCAAGCAGCTTTCCAGCTGTTGTCTTTTACAGCAGTAGCCAGATTCAGTTCTAGTTGGGCTTTGGCCCTTCTAGTTTTCTCCCTGTATAACCTCATGAAACATTTGTAGTCCTCCTGAGTTTCCTGCCCCTTCTTACTTACAAGGGTCTAAAATTCTCTTTTCTTCTGAAGTTGCAGCCAAAGCTCTCTGTTCAGCCAGGCTGATCTTTTTCCCTGCCAGCTCATCTTTTGGTACGTGGGGATGGCCTGTTCCTGTACCATTAATATTTCCTTATTGAAGAATATCCAGCCTTCCTGGCCTCCTGTGCTCTTAAGGATCTTTGTACTTTACAATAAGTGCGCCTGACATTTACTGATGCTCTCTGAGTGGTTTAGAGTGTGAGGGTACAGGCTGGGATGGGCACACAACTCTGGGCTCCTGCAAAGTCACGCTAGTCTTGGCTCACCCAAAAGATCTTCTGAAATGGTTAGACTCAGTTACGAGTTCATGGCATTGACCATTCTCATGATGAGGTTCTTTTAAAGGCCGCGTTCAGAGTGTTTTTGAGCCACACCTTGAGGTTATCAGTCTCGAATGAATGCTCTTAACTTTAAGTACTGAAAATGGGAAATTTCCTTTCTCCATTTACATTCTGTTGGTTCTACTGCTGACCTAGTGGCTTAATCTTTATAGATTGCGTATGTCTATGTGCTGCAGCCTTACTGAAACCGGATTCACCACAAAACATGTTATCCTCTCACATGTGGAGGTGATACATATGTGTATACTCCATGTATTTGGAAGGCAAGTGGTCAGTTCTTTCTTGTTTCTCTTGTGGTTGTGTGAATCAAAGGTTTTCCTACAGCAGTGCAATGTGCTCCAGGTCAGCACAGATTTGCATAGCATGCTTCCCCAGCCTCCTCAACAGCCAGGTCTTAGCAGCACCTTGCAGAGAGGCATTAAAAATAGTAACCCTATTAATATTTAATGTCCCTACATCAGCAGTTCTGTGCAATTGGCTGTGATTAACCTGTGGCTGAAGACCATAAAATTGCAACAGTTACAAAACTGAAACCATTTTCTCATTTAGTACTTCCCTGGTTTTGATCGGTGGCTGCGGGTCAGTCGGCTAAATCCCTCCTGGCACTCCTTGGCTAGGGAGCTGATTGCACCAACTGCATTTTCTGATAATTCTACAAATACCTAAAAGTGCATTATGAAATTATGAGCAAGCAATGGAAGAAGTCCAGAATGTCTGCAAAAGTCTATAGAAGGAATTGATTATACTAAGTTGTTAGAGCTCATGAGTAATTTGAGCAAAATGACAGAAGGTAGATGGAAGAGTTTCTGATAAGAAAGTGAATAATACTGCCACATCTAACAAATTTCCCAGTAAGTTACCCATTTTTTAAAGAAAAAAGCAATTGGAAATAGGAGCGTGATGACGATGAGTGCAGAGCACCTAAGCTGCCCTATAATTGATTTTCCTGCGAATTTACTGGCGTTGTAGATATGAAATTACCAACTCGTCCAACAGTTTACAGAGTACTTCATATGAGGTTTATAGCTGGTGCCATTGCCTTCAAGTCCAACAGGTTAAAACCAAAAAGAATCGTCTTTGTCTAAATAGTTTCACAACTTCTGAAATTTTGCAGTCCTGTATGCCCACTATATTAAGATTTCTTCCTCATGATAAGTTTCAGAGTTTTCTTGACACTGAAAAATGACTGGTTCTATAGATAAAGGAGTAAAACTGATAATATGCAACTGTGGCTGTAAATGGATATACAAGAACAATAAAATGTAATAGATAAAAATGTAGGTCTTGTATTCAGGTAGTGGAGTGCCAGATGTGTTACCTATTTCAATATTTGTGTTCATATATGACCATATAGATGATTTTCCAGAGTTTAAATTTGCTGTCTTAATTATCCCTTACTCTTGATTATCAGAATTTCTGAAACAAGTTCTAATGTAGCTGGAGGAGAAATTCGCACCATTCACAGCATAGCTGGATCTTGGCATTGCTCTGTGCTGCAGATTTGTTTAATGCTTTCTTTGCACAGTGTATTCCATTACTTTGCAGCACAGGTTATCAGAGCAGTGCTGATCATTTTTCTAGTGGAAGAAAGCAGAGATGAAAAATGCTGATAGAGCGTGCTTACAACTGAGCAACCTGATCTAGTAGAAGATGTCTCTGCTCACTGCAGGGGATTTGGACTGTTCTATGATTCTACGATTTTGACAGAAATAATAGTGCTGATTTTGTGCAGTCTGGCTCCACTTGAATTCATGAAAATGAAGTGATTTGTTTGAAGGCTTATATGATGAATCCCAGTGACAGAAAAAGAAACATTTTTTTTTTTTTTCCAAAGGATTTAGAAATTGCACATCAGGGACATAGTCTACACCTGGTTTTGTAAGTGTTCAGAGCCAGCTGGTAGGCACATGTATTTTTCATGAACGCGTGGTGTATCTAAAGAAATATTGTGTAGGTCCAGCAATCTGTATTTCTCTCCTTTATATACTTTAATATAAATACAGCAGTTCTCTGCCTTTGGTCAGAGCCTCAGCTGGGTGTGAAATATCATGGGTGCATTTAATCCAGCTTGGTGCCTACTCAGAATGCTGCTCTTTTCATCTTTCCTTCTTCTTGCATTTTTGTGTTCATGGTGAGTTCCCTTTACAGAGACAGTAATCATCCTTGTGATTAAGAGCTCATAGATGTAAAATGCAAACTTAACTTAGGCCTAGGAATTTATTTTTTTAATTGAAATTGAAATCTATCCTCTGTTTCCCCTTCTGGACTCAATGAAAAATATTGGAAATGTGTCAGGTTAAAGCAATATCCTCATTTGCAAGCTTAAAAGGGAAAATTCTTCTTTTTATCAACAACACATGTCACGTTTGTGTGAAGATAATGTAGACTGGAACAAATATATGTTGAGCAATAACTGATCTTGCCTCAATATGAACTGAGAATGTAATAAAGCCGCTAAGCACAGACACAGTTTGATGACTTACTCTCTTAAGCAGGGTAGAGATAAATAGAATGAACAATTAGCTAAGAAAGACTTATATTCTAGGATTTTTATTTCTCTTATATGGCACTATTTTTCCTGTCTCTATTGGGCAAATCATTGTGGTGGGTTTTTTTTTAAGTTTTGTTTTGTTTTTAAATTTTCTTTTAATGTGAGGAAAACAGCTCTCAGGTCACAGCTATGAACTGCCACTGTGGAAAAAGAGGAGCAGGTTTCTATGACTTGCCACCCCATTCAAAATCTCTTCTAAAAACTGTTCTTCACATTTCATTTAAACTATGTTATGAAATTAGATCAGTGGTGAAATAAATGCTTGAATCTCCAGTGTATAGCCATGCCAGCCCCGCTCATCTGTGTAAGACCTCTGCTACTGATAAACTTCTGGCAATAGCACAGAGAAAGCAAGCAGTGTTTGTGTCAGTCCTTTTGCTATGAAAATGAGCTTTTTTCTTGCCAATCCCCGACCCCCCCTTTTTTTTCCCCCCTCTCTATAATTTGTGAGGCAGCTTTGGACCAGTTGGTGTCTTAAACTTATACTTCTAGTCTGTCTGATATTTAGTTTACTGTGCACAGTGCTACAGAGCAATGATTGCTTTCAAAATCAGACTGGCATGGTGCATGTGGAGGGAAACAGTTTAATGTGTATGAATGTTTTATAGCTAAAAGATTTAACAAAAATAATCACCTAAGATATAAATGAATCTTCCACACAAGTTGGACCTTTCCTAATTTTCCCATTCAAAAGAAAGAACTTCGTATTCTATTTGTGTAGACTGCTTTTATATTGAAACAGTTAGATTTTTGGAGTACTCAAACTGAACATTAAAGGTAAAGATTAAGATAACCCAGGATAAAAATACTGCTAATTATACTGATCTTTGCAAAAACGGTCTACTATCATAAGCTGTCTAGTTCTTTGTTTCATGAAATCTCTCTTTCAAACCTCACTGCGGCAATGGAGAGCCCTGCATTGATGTTAGAGAGCTTTGACTTCCAGAAGGAATAAGCAGTGACATCAAAATGGATTCATACTCATGGTTTCTGTTTGTATGTAGTTGTCATTATAACTCACATTCTGGTGGACATGACTGCCCTTTTGCATTGTGATTGTGTGTGTCTGTGGGTAAAATGTGGGTATATAGCTGTGAATTATTTCTATATTTTTACAATAAACTACTTAGAAAGATACATGTGGCTTTGTAATATGTGCATAGAGATATACCTAAAATATGCTGCTGCCTCTTGCTGATTACACTGGTGGTTGCATTGAATTTGCTGCTAAAAAATGAACCCATACCAAAACTCTGTTAGTTAATTTCAAATAGAAAGCACTTTTAAATATGTGTTTTTTAGACTGTTGTTTAGATGCTGAGCTTTCCTAATCTACATCATTCTTTCTGTCATTGAATTGTTCTTTCACAACTGATTTTTCTAATGAATATGAACTTTTAATGTATTTTTTTCACTTTTGTGACTAAGCTCTTTCTTAATGTCTTCATTAACATGCCATTATGTTTTGGCAATGCAAGCTTCATCAGTATATTTTATCTAGCAGTTCTGAAGGTTATATTTTGCCATAAACTGTAGTTTCCTCATACAATACGATATTTGACTGTTAGTTTGTTTATATACCCAGATAATTGATTTTTTTTTCCCCACAACTTAAGCATCTTTCTGCTTATCTTGTGTTTATGGTATGTTTTGCCAGCTTCTTGAACAATTTATTAGGGCAGTTTATTGGCTCAAAATACAATGGTTTACTATTTATATCCTGACTTTTACAAAAACTTAATAATATACTGTTAGGTTAAATTATTTTCTCATAGTCACTTTAGGACATGCATTATGTACAACTTAATTGGCTAGGATTAGTAAGAATTAGTATAAAATGGTATGCTAGGATTAGAATTAGTACAGCATATACTCATTGTTTTGATACTATGCCATTTCTCCCCCCGCCCCATCCCAAAACCACACCNNNCCCCATATATCTCCATCTGAATATCACAGAGGATCTTAGAGAAGCATATTTAAATCATAGAAAAAAAGAGTTTTGGTTGACTTTTGTTCCTCTAATATTGTTGTTGCATAATGCTGTGCTCTCCATAGTGTTTATTATAATCAATTGATCAGTGATTGATCTCAGTTTATAAGTAATTCTTAGACCTGTGGACAGATAGCTGAAATGAAGTGTGGTATTACAGGTCCTACAGGAAAAAAAATTCAGATTTTGGTAGTTTGATGCAGTATCTTGCAGAATATGTTTCCGTCAGAGCTGGAAGAGCCTGTAGTATGGGGATAAATTCAAAGCCAGTGCTTACTTGCATTGTGTGCATTTTTTTGTGTAGTAAAACCACTGTATGAATAGAAATATAGCGAACCTTCAAGAGCATATTATTCTTGTGCTGATTTTTTTAGGATTTCATTTGTTTTGTCTGTGCTATGGTTACAAGGTAGAACTTTATTCCATTTTCTATAGAATTCAGTTATAAATGAACCTTTTTTGACATGCTGGAACTGAAAATACGTGTTCTTCTGGACTTATTTCAATGTGTCAGAATAATCAAAATGTACATAACTGTAAACTACTTTTTCATTGAGATCTTTTTGGGAAATGCAATAAATATAGGCAGTGATAGCTTTACTCATGTGTGTTATTCGGAAAGGCATTCTGCACAAGTTACACCAAAAAAACCCTTCATTTATTCCATCTTGGTTTTAATGTTAAATTGAAAATTCCTGCCATGATCTGGAATATAGCTGTACAAAGGAGAGGGAATGAAGCACAGATGCAAAAATAGGAACAGGAGAAAAGTGGTGAAATATGAACTAAATGTAGAAATGCTTCACTGGAAGGGGGTTTGTTTGAGCTAGTCTGGCACCTTGACAGGCCTGCTTCTGTATTTGGTATTTGCTGAAGCAAGTAATTTCTCCTGACAGTAACTTTGCCAGTACTGCAAGAATCCTGTTTCACTAAGATTAACACTTTCTCCCTTGTTTCTAAGAACAAATATGTTTTATTTCCTGTTCCTGGACTTTTTTTGTCATGTCTTACTGCTCTTCTATGGTTTGTGTGTGTATGCTTTAGCAAGTGTTTTACATGAACTCCAGAAATAAGATCTAGGAGCTGAGCTTTTTAGCTTTCTTTGATTTTTGTTTTGTTTTGTTTTTGGTTTGTTCGTTTGTTTGTGGTTTTTTTTGTTTATTTGGCTAATTGGTTGGTTGGGTTTTTTAGATAGTCTCCTGTTGTAAGATTATGAGCTCCAACCACAAGAGTAAGTAAGAAGAGTAAGGTTTGGGGTAGCCGTTATTCCAGTCAGCTTTTGGGGCAGTAACCTTGAAGTATTCATATACTGTGTGATGAAATTCTCATGGCTTTGGCCTATGGCATTATTCAGCCCCATCTTGTTCGTCACTATTATGGTGACAAGTTGACTCACCTGCTTTTGAAAGAAAAAAATCTTAGAAGGAGTGAATAGGGGAAAAAAAAAAAAAAAGGTGTGTTTATAATTGTGTAACATACAGGATTTATTCTGAGTTAGGTGGGTGCTGGTCATGAGACTTAAGATATATGGGGATTTTTCTTCCTATATTAGGTTTTAAGGCAGAGCTTTATTTAGAGCAGTTTTTCCCAGCAGAAAGAACTGATGGCTTGTAATACTGGCAGTGAGAGGAGAGGGCATTGTGTACCAACGGATACCAACAAAGAGGCTGCTTGTACCAAAGTAGTGTTTAGTTTCACACCATGATTGGCACAATACAGCTGAAATTAAAATAATTACATTAATGAAAACTGTGTTAATTTTTTACATAAATTCAAACACCAACTGTAGTTTGAGCATTTTTCTGTTTTCTGTGTGTACTCATTTCAACAGTTCTTAATTTTCACTGAAAATAACAAATCTGAAATCTGCTGTTCTTCTCAGTCGCAAATGCTGATCTGCTTCATGTCATGGTCTTACAGCACAAGTAATCCAGTAATCACTGGTGCAGATTTTGCTATGGATGCCCAAATTTTGGTCTTTTACTTCACTCCAACACACAGCAGCTTGGTTGCATCATGATGCAAAGGCCTTCATGAAACAGATGAAGTCAGTCTGGCAACCTGAATTTGCAAGTTCTAAAACAGCCTGTACATAGCAGGTGGAGGCACTTCTCATGCTGACCGTCAAGAAATAACCATAGAGCTCGCCTGGGTCAGCCATCCAAGCTGACATGAAATAACTGGGGTGCTGCACAGTGGACACTTCTAATGACAATACCTGCTGCTTCTGTTCTTGTATGTAAGGCAGAAATTGCACTAAGGCTAACTTCTGGTAAGGGTGACTTTTCCCTACATAAACTCTATCTAGAAAATAATCTATCTAGAAAATAATGTTTTTAAGCACCCTAGATTTCAGTGACATCAAATAGTGGACTTACACTGGTGATTGTGGCACTTCAACTTCTGTTGCAGTAAAAGAAATAAAACGATGACTGTATGAATTTACAGGTACATTTAGAGTCTAGAGGGGAAGTCATATGAGGAGCGGCTGAAGTCACTCAATCTGTTCAGCCTGGATGAGATGAAGAGGAGACTTCATAGTGGTCTTCAACTTCCTCGCGAGGGGAGGAGGAGGGACAGGCACTGATCTCTGTGGTAACCAGTGAGAGAACCCAAGGGAATGGTCTGAAGCTGTGTCAGCACAGGTTTAGGTTGGATGTTAGAAAAAGAGTCTTCCTCCTGAGGGTGATTGGGCACTGGAACAGCCTCCCCAGGGCAGTGGTCACAGCAGCAAGCTCGACAGAGCTCAAGAAGCATTCGGATGTTACCCTCAGGCACATGATGTGACTTCTGGGAATGGTCCTGGGAATGGCCAGGAGTTGGACTTTGATGATCCTTGTGAGTCACTTCCAACTCAGGACATTCTGTGATTTAGCTGTTCTCCTGTAAAATGCTTTCTTCCCTCCTCCAAAGTATTTTTTTTTTTGAACACTGAACACCTAGTTTAAATTTTGAGAGCTAGGGATTTCAGCAGCTTGACAGTTTTCACATACGAGGCCTTTGCGGGCACCAGGGAGCTTCTGCATCTCTGTGCAGCACAGATGTGTTCTGATGGGTGCTGCATTTGTAACACCATTCTTTCACGTGTTAATAGGGAATAGTGCAGTCATGAGTTTTATTTTTAAAGTCTGCCTATTGCAGTTGTTTTGTCTTTGACTAGAGCAGGAAAAGATCCTTGGTTGTGGAAATTAAAAAGCTATGTTGTTGCTATTGTTGTTTGATTGAGTATAGCACAGAAGTACAGTACAAGTTAGTGCAGGCTAATTTTGCTTGCAAAATGAATGTTTGCCTATAACTAGAATGAGTACTGTCATGCTTTAATGTAATCTTAAGACTTTCTGAAGCCAAGTGAATTTTAGAAGTTAGGTGTTTGCAAAGGTACATTCATGATGGTCTCACCTCTGCCTCCAGTGCACTGTTGCATTACAGAGAGGACTTGGACAAATGGCTCACTGTGACTACTTTCAGAGAATATGAACAATGCTGTTCTTAATCTGCTTTTCTCGTCTGGGCTGTAAATGTTTGTGAATATTTAGTGAACCTCTTGTGAATGTGGCAAAATACCAATATTTTCCTTTATTTTACTCCATCCAGGGGTTGATTAATTCATAGCAAATTTCTGCTCTTGTGTGTCACTGACCTCTTGCTCTGCATATTTGCATCACTTTACCATCTGATGCATAAAAGGTCAGTTCAAGTCTTTGCATTAACCAAAATAGTTACCAGTTGAGAAGATACTCCAAAAGGGGTTTTCAGCCCCCTTTTAAATAAATTTTACAGGGTTTGATGTGGAAAGATAAGTGTTTGTTAAGGTTTTTTTTAATCTATCCTCTAAAAATTAATAGAATACTGTACAGTTACTAAAGAATTTTGTAGGACTCAGACCTACTAAAAATGTAGCATTTTCTGTGGAACCCTGTGCATTGGCTTTGTTGTGTTTTCACCTTCATTGTTTAAAGACAGAAACATCAATCACTAAGGTCACACAGCTTTCTGTTTAGGCCACAAATGTGCTTGTATTCCTAATAATACTACATAATGTAAAGTATTTATGGGTTTTAGATTTATTGCTGAAATGTTCAGATAGTTTTATTATACAAATGTTAATGTTGATTGCTGTCAGAGATGGAACTAAAGTGATTTTGAAGTGCCTGCATATATATATATATTAAATAATTTTTGGAAGTAGAAAGAAAGTTGTCTTAAGTTCCAGTAAGGGTGGGATATAAGCTGGTGTACATATTCTGATCCAATATGTAGTTTCAAATGAAATCATATCCTTAGGCCCTTCAGGCTTCCTCAGGAATTTTAGTACTACGTGAAAAATACTCAGTTGCTTATTTGTCTTTGTGTACTATTAGGGGTCATTTTAAACAAGATTCAGATGCTGATTATCAGAAGCAATAGACCTGGGAAGGAAAGGCAAACACAGCTCTGAAAAGAGGGAATTAAGATTTATGGCGTGCAGAGCAGAAGTTACCTGAGATTACCTCTGTGCTATTTCTTCATGGGAATAGATTTTTATTTTTTTTTTAAATGAAGTATATTTGTGTGGAAGATTAATGTGTTGTGTATAAAAGTTCCAAGAGGCATTTTTAAGTAGTCAGTTTTACATTCTTAGCAGCTGTAAAACTATGTCCACTGTTAAATGCCTCTAGGGAGCAGAAGCAGTTGTTTTAGAAACCATAGAAGAAATGGCAAGAACTTGATTTATTCTGCCGAGCTGCCTCTTCTTTCTGTTTCAAAACTTCTAACAAACGTTTCCAGTGGTCTTAGTTTTTTATTCTGAAAAAGGTGATAGAAACCCGGGAGATTTTAATCTGGTGCTTTCTCATTCTCTCATGTAGAATAGATTTTGCTCTATACCAAGGCGACAGGAGATAAATCGGGATAGCATCGGTCTCAGCACATGGAAACACAAGGAGGAGCTGGTAACTGCTCTTCTTAGTTAGAGGAAGTCAGAAGAAGAAATAATGTGGGGGTTTTTTTTCTGCCTTGCTGTTCTTTTGGGCAAGGGAAGTTCAGGAAAGGGAAGGGAATTGGTACTGCTCTTCAAAGAGGGAATCTTCCTGCCTTGTGCTTGTTCTGCTGTGCTGACTGCAAGTCAAGAAGACTAAACCTCTGCCTTCTCTTGATGAAGAGCTTCAACACCTCAGTGGCAGGAGGGGAGAATCCACTGGGCAGTCACCAAGGGAATCATTAGACCAGAGCAAGGTAAGGTTGGAGGAGGAGGCAATTTGTTCTTCTGTATGGCTCAGAGCTCACCAGCAGATTCCAATCTCTTTCTGTGGTTTCCGTGTCCTAAAAGGCCAGCCCTTATTTTCCAATTAAGCAACATTTACTAGCACTTCCCAAACACACAGAGCAAGGAACATGGGTTTTTTTTGTTATTGTTGAGTTTACCTTTGAATGTGTAATATAAATATGCTTGTGTGTTTTACAGTGCATCTATGAAAGTTCTCATATTTGTCACATGCAGGTTTACCTTTAAATATTGAAGGATACATGAGCTTGACCAGACAACTGGTTAGACATTTCTTCCTGCAAGGAGAGCTTGTGTTTATGAGCCTCATATGTCCTGCTTGTATTTCCAAATGACAAGCTTTTTCAAATGGTGAACTTGTTCTCTGCCTGATGCTCACACAGATGTTTTCTGGTATTTAAAAGTACATTTGCAGATTGCAGAGCCAAGCCAGTTTCACAGCATGACAGACCAAACTCTAAACACTGTTGCTGCATGTAAGGAAAATGAAATTACCGTTTCTTAAGTTTCTGTCAGTTGTTATATGTGATAGCAAGCTTCAACATTAAATTCAAACGTAGTGTAATAAAAATAGTTGGGAATAGCATTAAAAGAGAATATAGGGAATCTACTCTCTTTGCATGAAATTTTGCTTTTTGAAAACTACAAGGTAAAACCTGGGGGTGGCAAAATATATAATTTTCAGTTTGGAGAAAGATTGATAGCCTTAAAATGTGTCTTATCATGCCAAAAATGATCTTTATGCTAATGGACATTCCTTGTAATATTGCCTATAGGTAATTAGAAATTATGAAAGGGGGCAGGAGCCCTTGCGATCACATTAATAAAGTAGTACAGTGAGGGAGGATATAGAATAACTAATGTGTACTCCTGTCTGGCAGACAATATGTAAGATCATGGAAAGGATATTTAATTCTGATACTAAATCAAAATTGTGGTTGGAAAGTGAAGACAAAAAATTAAAAATTATATCTTCACTGTATATTTTTAATGGTAGGTTCAAGAATACTGCTGCTTCCCTCACTGAAAAGAGTCTCCCAGAGATGTAAGGACTTTTGGGTGTGGGTTTTTAGTATGATAGGCAGTACTGTCCATTTATGTGCACAGGAAGGAAATAAGAATACAAGAATGGGAAAAGATTTTTTTTTTTAAAGCAGTGTTAAGATGTAATAGGAACAGTGTTCACATTCAGACATAATACACTGAATTCTGGGAATGACAGTGTCAGCAGTAGAAGTCTGTGCCTTGAAGTTTTCTCGTGTGATTTCTGTAATTAAAAAATAATATATTATAGGATTGTGTGATGATGGCATTTTGAGTTCATCAGTCTGAGAGAAATGTTGTGCCGGTGCTGCTTTCAGTCTGTGGTCCTGCTGGAGATCAGGTTTCTGTGGAATTATCATAGTTTGCTGGAACCAAGACTATATAAACTTGAACAAACACCGCAGGGGTTCAGCCACCTTCAGTTTCTTTCAGAAATAAAGAGAGCTTCCACTGGCTTCTGGAGAATAATATGGGCCTTGCATGATCCAGATAAGATTTTCTTGTGCTGTATTTTCATAATTCTGTACCCAGCAAGAAATAAAAAAGGAACAGATGAAGATAAAGGCACGATGAATAATGTAATATAAACCTCAGTAAGATTTTTTTTTTGTTGTTGTTAATCATTCTTAAGATTCCTCTTGAAGGTCAACAGTGTCATAATTTTCCATGTGTTTCTCAGTTTTGATGGTAGCTTTGAAAGGTGCATCTCCTGAGGTGGCAAGTTCAGGCTACTTTTGTCTGCATACAGAAGTTCTTGCAGACTTCTACCTTCTTATAAATTGCACTTTTTGAAGTTATGTACACTAGCAAGGCATACAGTAAATATTTTTAAATATTAAAAGGGAATGTTTCAGTTCTGGTACTGTAAATGTTGAGTGCCATTTAATATGCCTTATGGTAATCTCATCTAGCTTCTAGCTCCAGCTCTTGAAGACCATTAGTCTCCTACATGTCCTATGTCATATCTGACAGCCTATATATGACTTAAATACTTCAGGATATCTCTAAGATACCATATTTACGCAACTGACCCACTCCTAGAATCTCCAATCAGAAACCAAACACATCAAAACAACTGCAGGCTACCAGAAGAAATTTTTTACAATGAGGATCATTAAATACTGGAACAGGATGCCCCATCCCTGGAAACGCTCAAGATCAGGTTGAATGGGGTTCTGATCAACCAAATCTGCTTGAAGATGTCCCTGCTGGGACATTGAAGAGAGATTGGACTGGGTGACTTTAAAGGCCTCTTCCAAACCAAATTGTTCTATGATTCTAATTTTTTGTTTTTGTAGTACTGTGGGGAGCAACCAAGTAGAAAGCTGGAGTAATGTTTGCTCTATGTGTATTTCCTATGGTGCAGCTACTGTCATGGAGGTATGCATTCTGTTTTCCATATTAAAAAAAAAGTGATTATTTTTTCTTTTATACTACTTCCATTCTTGCATCCTGTCTTTTTAGGGAAAAGATCTCAAACAGGCATTTAATAAAACAAACAAAAACCAGACCAAACCCACCCNAAAAACCACACCAAACCCCCCCCCCCCCCCCCCCCCCAAAAAAATCCAAAAAACAGACCACATGCAAAAACTCTCAAAATCAGTTTATGTGGAAGTCTTCTTACCTTTTAGATGTGAAAAACTAAATCTCCAGTTTTCAGCATTGTTAAGCATGCAGTAAAATAATGCTGTTACGTGACTTAATGGCAGTATCAAGCCCACACATCTTGGCTCTCTTTTAGAAACAGTTTTTCGTGTGAGACAAGAATGACACTAAAATAGTACATCTAAGAGCACCATCAGTTCTTTTCTGCTAGGTTTAATTTCTGAAGTTACGAGCTGTTGCTTTTCAAGCTCAGATTTCAGCTAGAATGTGTTTTAGATTCAGTGAGTTGTTTGATTTCATTACAAGGCATAGGTCTGCCTCGTTTCTCTGATGGCACAATCCACCTCCCTTTGCAGAGAGCACTCCTACGGGAATCAGGTGTTCATTCGATGATGAAAAATTAAACCTTCTGTCTGATGCTCCTTTTTTTTTTGTTGTTTGGGTTTTTTTGTTTGTTTGTTTGTTTTTTGTTCTGACACTTGTTCATATCACTTTCACTGTATGCAAGTGAAGGAGCACTACTCTTAGCCTTTCCTTAGAGGAGATGTAATGTCCTCAGAGCAGTTCTCTACACACCGAAAACATGCACTCTTGTTTAAAGGAACTGTCAACACTGAGCTGGAAAGGAGCAGGCACAGGAAATACCTGCACTGCAGTGACTGCAGCTTGTTTAGGTGCAACAGAGCTTGTCTTACACTTGGAGTACTTCGTAACGTAGCTGCCACACCATTAAGCACAACGTGACCTTCAAAAGCTGCCTGAGTCTTTGAATGGGCTTGAAGGCAGCCTTAGTGGTGACATGAAATCCAGGCTGCTCCAGCCTCCTGGCTAGCAGTGCCCAGGTGAGCTCATTGAATGCTGGGGATGTCGGTGTCCTGCTGAGCAATAGTGATTTTGGTATATCCCTTCCTATGGATTCAATGGTACATTGACCTAAGGAACTTCCCTTTCCATTTTTGGAAAGAAATACAGAGGCAAGTCATACAAACTCGTTGGAGTTGCTTCAGTTCTGTTGTTTTTATCTGTGTTGAGCAATGTTACTTGTAAGGCAGCAGATGCTCCCCACCTCACACTGGTCTCTGTTGCTGAAGAATTTGGTTCTTTCTTCCTTTCTGATACTTTTTTTTTTCCGAAAAGAACATTAAGTCTACAAGATTTTAAATTGATCTGACTGCTATTAACAGTTTCCTATGTATTGGTACTAAGATGTTTTTAGCGTTCTTGTTCATAAACTCTTTAGCCTCTGAAACTATTAAATCTTTAATGAGTAATTTACCTCATAATTTCTTTCTGAGGAAACAGTGTTGTCTCAGCTGTGTGATCTTTTCAGGGTATTCCCGAAGAAAGAAAGAAAAAAAAAATAGCAACAGGATCAAAAACCCGCCAGGATTTCCTACTAGCAATTACATTCATCATGTGCAGCTCTCTGGTGACCTCTTGGCTTCACTAATTGCCTGTAGTGCAAAGTAATTTTATGTCTAAAATAGCTTATGTGCCTCTAGCTTGGGTGAAGGCCAGAAACCAGGTCAAAAGTTATAACTGATAAATCAGAAAAAAGTTCAAGCTATTGAAGAAATAAATTGGCTTGTCCCATCCTCTCTGTCACATCTGAAGCTCTTATCTTTCTTCCTTGTTTTCTTAAGATAAGCTACTGTTTTGAAGTCAACCAGTTGGCATTCTGCAAAGGCATGTGGTCTCCCAGCTGCTCTCTGGGAGCTGGGATGGATTTCTGTTTCTGAGTCCTGGTAATGTCCAGAGGGAGCCAGGACAACCATCCCTCCTCTAGGGACTGCAGCTCAGCAAGGAAGCATCAGACTGGGATGTACAACATACTGGTTGGTTGTTTGTAAGAGTCTGAAGATTGGAATATTTCCTGACAAAATTCTCTTTTTTGGAATGCTCCGCTTCCCACCTGGAGAGGAAAACTTGATTGTCACACAAATAGGCTGTTTGGCAGTGTGACTCCTCAGCGTACCTTCGCTGTGTACACACATGCACAGACACGCAACATGTGCTCTGTCACTCACTCCTACTCCACAGTCAATAGGGAAAGCATAACTGTGTTTGGCAGAGATTTTTCAAAGTGAATAAAGCATTAAAAGAAATTAGGTGTCTGGGTTTTTATTCTATTCTATTAACAAAGAAACAAGTTAGACCTCCTCCTTTCCCTTCTCTTTCCCATTCCCTGATAGGTACCTGGGAAGGATAAACAATTAACACCTCCTGGAGTGATGCAGGTCATTGGTTTTCCCTTAATTCAGTTAAATCCACAAAGTAGTTTTGCTGCTTGCTTTTTTTTTTTTTCCCCCTTCCATTCTTATCAACTTAATCTGTCTCAAAGCTCATACTATTCATGTGGGCAAGATAGATATCCTGAACAGTTTATTTTTTTAATGTTTCAAGATAGAGATCCTGGAAGATAGTAGTGTTTTCACATAAATCAAGTTAAATTGGAAGCATTTGGCAACAACATTTCCCTGTGTATGGAACAGCTTTTTTATCCTCCATCTGGATGCTGTGGGTAGAAATTACTATAAATTAGAAGATGCTGTGTTTCTGTGATGGTGTCTTTGTTCTTGATCTTGAAAAATAAGTATAATTTTCATTCATTTTTAGTGTTATGCTAGGATTTCACATTTTTTTCACTAAATAAGGTTTGTTTGCTGAAATGAAGGATGCATTTTATGTTCAACTTGCCACAGTGCCCTTTTCTGTAATTCAATGTGACATAATAATAGCTTGGATGTCTTTTGCTTTGCCTATACCATTTGCAGTATGGGAAAATTAAGAAATAGTGGCTTTAGTGTTGCTTGTCAGGAAGCCCTGAAACTGTCTCTTATTTTATACCTTCGGTTTTCGTCTTGTGCAATTTACTAGACGAGCAAAAATGGTTTGTATTTTGAGTGAAAGTGTGGCATCAAATAGGATATATAAAAATGCCAACAAACCTTTTCAAATAGAAAAATTCTAAACTAATATAAAGGGGTTTCCTGCTAAAGAAGCTTTCAATATGAGTTGTATTCTTAATTATAATCTAGGAGTTTCCAGCAATTTAGGAGTCCAAAATTTGGATCCTGAAAGGACAAACATAGTTCAGTGGTGGTTATATTTGCTATCCAAGAGGAGGTGCTAACTTTTTGCTACCTTTAGGGAACATAGGGGTCTGGATTCTCAGCAGCTGTCTGTAAACTTACACTGTCTGCCTTACAGCTCCCGCAGTACCTTTCGTTTTGTTTTGTCTTTTAAATCTTTCTGCTTATTTAATCTTTCTAAATACTGCGTAGAATTGTCATTTGATTAAAGGAGTGTTATGGAAAGAAATTGGTATTGAGTTATCCGGAGACACTCTCACGATTTATGAGTAATATAAGGCAAGAAAGTTGCAGTTGTGCACATAGTTTAGTTAAATTCTGAAACTTGGACCCAAACCAGTTTCCTAAATCCAATCTGAAGTTGTGCAATAGCTGGGATGTTGATCTGAAATTGTCTCAGGCTCACTGAGGATATGGTCAGGTCCCAAAGTCAAAGCCAGGCTCTTCACTGGGCGAGGAAGTGGGATGGGGTTGGGCAAGGCTCTGAGCCTCATGATGCCAGCTCACCTTTCCTCTCCTCCTCAAGTCTCCTTGTAGTGACCACTCACCTCTAACTTGAAATGTTCCAGGAGCCAGATGGCATTAGTTGATTAGAATAAGCATATATTATTAGTGTTAGATAGTATACAGGCTAGTGACAGCAGTTCATCCAAACCAGTCCCTCAAATTGATCAAAAGTAAAATTTTCAGTAGCTTCTCTGAATAACACAAACATATAGCAGTTACTATTTTATTCATTTCTCTTATCTTTTAATTACTGGTCTAATTGCTCACCTTCCTGCATTAAAAATGTCACAGTGAGGTAGGAAAATGCTTTTTAATTTCAGCTTGTCTATTGAAAATATAGCCTATGTAGTGAGGATTTAAGTCCCAAAGACTTTTTTAGTTTGCTTTCTAAATTACTGACAGTCAGAGCTGAATGTCATACTGAATTTAACTTAAAACAATCTATTCCATTGCCTTTTTGAGATGGGAGAAAGGAAAGTCAAAGCTGTAGCGATAGAGTGAGCCAGGCTTGGAATAGTTACTCAGACTCCAACTTGTTTTCCTACCTCTTCTCTGGAATTCATGATCTAAAATGCTACAAAGTCAATTAAATGTCCTTTACCAGCTATATGGCCACATGAATATTCCATGCAATTCTCAAAAAGTGCCTTTGTTTAAAGTAGCATCTGACCACATTTTAAAATATTTTGGATGTCCATAGAATGCAAACATTTGCTCAGATATAATGTATGTGTCTTAAGAAGGGGCAATGTAAGTGATTGTTTTTGCTCTTATTTTGAAACAGGGGCCTCAATTCATGATTTTGTGCAGGAAAGGCCTGCCTGCTAACCAGGAATCAGTTTATGTGAACATCGATACTGTAAGCATCTTGTTTTAGCTTCAATCTGAGGATCAATGTAACACAAGGAAGAAAAGAAGGACTGCTTATTGGCCTAATTATCTATCTAGAGTATTGTATTTAGTTTTCCCTTCTTAATGTTCAGAAAGTCACTAGTGAAGCATCTTTTTTGGGAAAACATTGCTTGAAATTAAGTTAAATGTGTTAATACAGGCAAATCTGCCCATCTCTTAAAAATTAAGAGTTCCGTCTGAAGTTGGCAAAATATGACAACATTGCAGTTGCATCAGTGACTGCAGTTCACAATGCAATTTTTAAATATTGCATGTATAGAATATGGAATGTATAGAATACTGATGCAAAATTGGTTTACCTGGAACTGGAGGGAGTTACATATGCATTGTGAACCCCTACAGAGAATCAAGAAAAAATTGTACTAGCTAGTTACTCTTTACAACAGTATATACAAGAAAGAAACCAAACTACCTTGAGGGTTAGTGTTTGAATGAGAATTCTTTAATATGTTGAATATTCAGATGAAAAGTGACCCTTCGTTTTTTAGCCCTGAAATGCTTCTCATTTGTTTCTCAAAAAGCTATTACTTGTGTTGTGTATTAATGACTGTTATGTAACTCCCCTGCAGAAAAAGGGCAGATTTGGCAGCCTTTCTCTTTTGCCAGGCGTGTGTAAAAGTGATCTCTGTGACCTTGGTCTCTGCAGAGCTTCATGCATCACCCTGTTGAACCAGCCTGGAGAACCCCTTGGGCTTGTTACAGACTTCCCTGTGCCCTAAGAGTTTCTGCTTCCTTCTGAATCACCCTGCCAAAATCATGACAGTTCTAAAATCTGGGTTTTCAAAAAAGCCAACATAGATTTTCCACAGTGCACAGACAGGTCTCTCTATTATGGTCATACCATGTGATGAGATGGAGATGAAGTTGCCTTGACATGGCCATCCAGGACTGTGTGATTTTGTGAAGTTAATTTTAGCGGTGGGGTGTATGAATGATATGAACATGGTATAGTGATTAGCTATGGTTAGAAAGAAGATTTATCTTAATTTCTGGTTTTGTTTTAAAGAGTGTAGTATTCAGATCCATCCTGGCTATGCGTCACTGTTCAACAGAAGAGTAAAGTCAGAATGTGTCTGCAAAAAGTAACACAAAAATGTGATACAGATGCGTAAGTAGCTGGTGACTTATTTAAAGGAACATCTACTGGCCTGTCAATAAATTATTTTAATCTGAACTTCTTTACATCAAATCTAAAATACAAAGCACAAAATCTGTTTTGAGACATAACAATGACAGTCAGAAGTGTTCAGTTGCATAACTGTTGTTTACAATAAGAAAATCCAGGTGCATTCAGAGTTATCAGGTCTAATGTCAAGAAACACTTTAATTTCCTAAATTGTGTTAAAATAAAGGAACATGAATTTTTGGCATATATATATATTTAAAACATATGTACGTGCATTAGCGTGTGTGAACATTTATATTAACGTGCATTATCCAAATCTTGTTATCTAAGGGCAAGAGGGTGGTGGTGATAATGCCTGTCTAGTGGGCACATTAGAAAAATCTCATTTTGGCTCTAAATTTATGATCTGTTTTAAGTGGGTAACTTTGTAACTGGGAGTATTACGAAACTTATTTTTATTCCATACTTTTGTTTGGATTATGTGGCATATTTTGAATCAAGCATGTGCCCTGCCAAATGGCTGGTGCGGTTTGCCAGTCATGTGGAAAAGCAAAAATCTCTGTTTGATTAGGTGCTGACATATATTTACATATATATTCCACCATTTCCAAATATGTTTATATAGTTGTAAGCACTTCTATTTTTATAAAGCTAACTATTACTGATCATGCAAAACTGTTAATGGTCCAGATTCGAAGAAACTTCAGTCATTTAAGGGTGACTTGGGAATTTTGTTGCTGAACTGCTAAGCTGGAGTCTAGCAAATGCTGTCTACCATATTATGAGGTTGCCAGAATGCTGCTCTTGCTCTTACAAGGTCTAGCCCAAGGTTGGGAAATGAACCATGCCGTCTTCTGATTGTACTCGAGGGTCTCTCTGGTACGTTTTCTGTGGTCATATTTGCCAAACACCTGTCAAACTGGGTCTCCTTGGCAGTCCCACTGCTGGTAGTTTTAGTAAGGAACCATAGAAAGCAATAACAGCAGCACCTCTTTTCACAACAGAGTGGGAGGGATGTTGGAAGCTTGTGATTATGTTCTTCTTCTACCCAAGGAAATTCAGACCCACTTCTGATGATTGAGCAAGCAGCTCATGAAGACAGAAGGTGAATGCTCTCCATTTCTCCTTTCAACATTTTGGCTGTGTGCAGAAATGTATCTGAGATTCATTGGTTCAGGGAGAGGAAAAAAAACCCAGCAAGCATTATGTGAATAGCAGTGAGTGTGATGGTGCATTGGTCTTTGTTTAATACGTAGCTAAGAAAAAGGTTATTTTGATTCCCCCCCGCCCCTCTGGATCCCAATGTTATCTCTGTATTTAATGCAGTGCTTTTTATCTAAATTATGTTCGTAGGAATGACTAACATATCAAGAAGAGTTACCATAAAATTGCTGAAGTAATTTAATGCATTGCAGAAATTATTTTGGATCCCTGTGCTAGTCTAATGCGGAAAGGAGACAGCTGGCTTTAAGTAAAACATTAATATATCAGTATTGGAAGTTAACAAGCCTTCCTCAGTGAGTTGAATAACAAAAAGGCAAAAAATACCTCAGAAATCAAATTCTTAGAAGAGCAATTTTAAGTTCTCTGTTTCCTAAGCAGGGATCTTAGAAAATGTTCTTTTGGTCGTCTTGACTTTCAGTTTTTCCCTTGTCACTTAGAAAACTGCAGGTCATGTATTATGAACACAGTCTAATACTGAAGTCAGGATCTTGGCTTCATTAACTTCCACCCAAGGAGAGATGCCTCCAGCGGATATGCTCATTCATTTGGCACTTTCATCAATTCTGGGAGAATTACTGCTTTTTCTTCTGGTCTGAAGCATTAAATTGGTCACTGAAATTGAATCTCAGGTTCCTGGAGAAGTGAAAAATCTCGCATAATGTGCAGTTTCTAAACTAACCAGCAGAAATTTTGTCATAGCCTTTATGTTGATGTAATAGTGATATACATGTTTTGTGAAATGGACAACTCACAGGAGTAAAGGTTTCAAGTCAATTTAAATGACTTGAAGTAGGAAGATAAATTAATATATACACACAATCTTACTGAAGAGTCTCTTCACTTTCCCTCACCAGGAAAAGTTAGAATCTGCCTTAACTGTGCACAACTTGGCATTTTCAACATCAGTTCTACCTGTTCTTCTTTGTAATCCACATAAGCTTTTTCGTGATCAAATGTGAATCTCCACAGCACTTTCTCTCTGTTCCCCAAATACACACTACTTTTGTGGGCAAGTGTGGTGGGTCTGGCTGAGCCAGAATTTGTTTCCCCGTAGGAGCCCTCGCTGTGCTCTGCATTGGTGTCGATAACACACCCATGTTTTGGCTGAGCACAGCACTCACTGTTCAGTCGAGGGCAAGATCCTGGGAGGGGACACAAATAGGCCAGCTGACCTGCACTGACCAAAGGGATATTCCATACCAGATGATGTCAACCCAGATATAAAAGCTAGGGCAAGAGGCAGGAAAGGGAGGCACTCATTGTCTCCAATGGCTGCCTGCTAACATCTGACACTTGCGTAGGGGCCCTGCTTCCCAGAGACGTGGCTGACCATCGCTGCTCATGGGAAGTAGAGATTAGTTGCTGCTTCTGCTTTACGTGCGCGCACCCTGCTTGTGCTTTTGCTGTTTGTATAAATATAAACTGCCTTATCACAACCTGCAATTTGTGCTGGTTTTTTTGTTTCCACCCTTATTCTCTCCCCTGTCCAGCTGGGAAGGGGAGTGATAGAGTGACTGGGTGGGCACCTGGCATTCAGCCACGGGAACCCACCACAGCAAGTTATCTGAAACCCCCAAGCACTGTCTGGAAACTATCCTGCAGTGTATTGACTACAAATGTAGAGACTGCCAGTGGAATTTCTAGAGCTTCTTGGCACCAAGCGGAACTGAAAAGAGGCAGAAAGCCTCCCTTTATGGTCTGCCTCCTGTGCCAAACCCTGTGATTTGAAGCTCATAGTTACTCTTACTAATCTGATGTGTCCTGCCTAGGGAACCTTTAGAGTCCACAATTCTTGGGAGTGCTTTCTATGGAAGTATTTGTTCTTATTTTTATTGATTTTTCCCTTCTTATTATGAAGCAGATTGGTTTTAAGATCAAATTTATTGTATTTTTTATTCCCCTCAAAGTGATTGGCAGCAGCTTAACTCTCTCCTTCCTTCCCTCATACCCTCCCTACGTCGTTCCCATAACCTAAAGGCATTTTCTCATCTAATGTATAGTTGTCTCCTCTTTTATAAACCTTTGATTATGTTATTGATCATGGGTATTAAGGTCACTCTCCTTCACTAATTATTAAGATGAATAAGCATTTTTAGATGTCCATGGCAAAAAGACTTATGTTGCAGAAAGAAAATTTCCTTTTACACTGTTGGAAAATTCTATATTTCCTCCAAATAAGTTTCTGGTGAAGAAAAAAGGCACTGTTTAGGGCATTTGCACAATTAATATTGCTACACAGCTGTAGCATATTTGGATGTCTTAAAGCAAAAAAAGTAGTTCAACTCAATTACATTGTTCACTTCACAATCTTCTTTATAGAACTTAAGGCTTCAGTCTTGACAGTTCATGAGTAAGAGGAAATGCAAGCTGACCTGCCTAGGAACTGCGCTCTATTTCTATAACTAGTAAATATGATGAAGTCTTATGGGTGTATTGTACTTGAACAGATCAATTAAAATAATAACTATAAGCTATATGACCTAGGATGTACAGTATGTAGCAGAAGCATGGTAGTAACAGGTCTGTAGTAGAAGCCAGATTATAAATGCAACGTCAGTGTGCTTTTGTAACAGAAAAATGAACTGGAATGTTCATTATTCTTTTAAGGCAGAGTCAAGGCAATGTGACATTATACATTAGCTTGGTTCCATTATTTGTTGGGTATATGAGCTATGGAAGTTACATATCATGTAGCTGCACTTTGTCTTGCATTTTGATGATGTATTTTTTTTATGTTTGTGGATGTTGTAGTCTAAAAAGTGTGTGTAAGCTGCAGTTGTCTGAAAACATTTACCTGGGCTTGCACTGCTGAAATAAACTAAAATTTAAATGATAATAGTTGCAAATAAAGTTAAGGTGGAAAGTGTAAGATTATTTCACTCATTATTAAAAAAAAATAATTTCCAAAATAAGACAGAATTTAAAGGCCTCATTCCTTTTCTGCCTTTGTGTGCACAAGTTTATTGCTAACTACTCTAGGGCCTGATCTTTTAATTCTGTTATTATAAACCTCATATAACAATGTTGTGGTCCACTATACAGATGGTCCTTGTTACCTCTCCAGTGCATACAGCAGAAGAACCTTGTCAACATGGATTTGAGGGCTTTAGTTCTCAATGGAAGTATGCTGGTGACAATGAGTTCTGATTCAGCTGTTGAGTTACAGAACTTTTTGCCCTTTTTTTTAAACATCATCATTTAATGTTAGTTTTCAGACATCATGCTTCTTAAATAGTACCTTTAATTTTCATTTTTCATGAGGAACAGTATCTTAAGCCTTTGGAATTTTATCTGTATTATTTTTATGTTCCTCTCCACAATTTCATGTTGTCAGTACATTTCACTCATGCACAACTGGCCATCTGTCTAGATACTCTGCCTTGGAATGATGCTCAACATTGCATCCACTTTGGTCATAGTTCCTTTCAAATATTATGTTGTTGTTATCTACTTTGTAGCTGATGGTGAAAGCAGACACCTGTCGATTGGAACTTTGTCAAAGATCCTTCCAAATAGTGAGGGCCTATTTCCAATCTTTTCACAGCAAATCAGAATTTCTTCAGCTCTGTAGGTTCTTGATACTGATTTTTTTGGCATGGTGCAATATTCTTGTGTGCTGGCCTTAGCTGGCTGCCAAGTGTCCACCAAGCTGCTCTGTAATTCTCCCTCCATGAACAAGACAAGGGGAGAAAGCTGCAATTAAAAGCTCATGGATCCAAATAAGCGCAGGGAGATCCCTTAAGAATTACTGTCATGGACAAAGAAAACTTGAGATAATTAATTTCATTCCTTGTATTTAATTGCCAGTTAATTGTAACAGAGTAGAATAGTGAGAACTGTAGCAACTGAAACACCTTCCCCTTACCCCTCCCTTCTTCACAGGCTCAGTGTCCTCTTATTTTTCCAGCTTCTCTCCCTCCAGCCCTGCCCAGCCGTGCGAAGCGCAGTGAGTGGGGAACAGGGTTTGTGGTCAGTTCATGATTCTTCCTCTCTGCTGGTCCTTCTCTACATGCTCTTCCCTTTCTCCAGCATGGGGTCCCCCCTGTAGGATACAGTCTTTCACAAGCTTACCCAGCATGGGTCCTTCTCAGTGCTCAAGAATTGCTCTGGCATGGGTCCTGGCTGCAGCATTCAGTCCTGCAGGAATGGTCTGGTCCAGTGTGGACTCTCCACAGGCGTCATCTTCCTGCAGTGAACTTCCACCTACTCCAGTGTGGGAACCTCCATGGGCTGCAGTTGGATGTCTTCTCTGATGTGGACCTCCAGGGTCCTGCTTCCCCATGGTCTTCCCTATGGGCTGCAGGGGAATCTCTGCTCCAGTGCCTGGAGCACCTCCTCCCCCTCCTTCTGCACTGATCTTGGTGTCTGTAGAGTTGCTTCTGTCACATATTCTCACTCCTCTTTCGAGCTGCTGCACAGCTTTCTTTTAACCCTTTCTTGAATCTCTTATCTCAGAGGTGCCACCACCATTGCTGATGAGTTCAGCTTTGGCTAGCAGTGAGTCTGTCTTGGAGCCAGCTGGTATTGGCTCTGTTCAACACAGGGGCAGCTTCTCACCGAAGCCTCCTGAAGACCCCCTCTCTGCTACCAAAACCTTGCTGTGTCATCCCAGTACAAATATTAAAAATTGGGATGTATGATGTAGGGAAACAAGCTGCAAGTAGTTGAGAGCAAAGCTGTTTAATTAAAAGAATCAGTGTTCTGCTTCATTCTGAAAGCCTTTGTTTTCATAAGGAGCTTTGCTGCAAGGTAGAAAAATTCTGGAAGTTGATTTCCTTTCTTCTGTTCTACCTTTGTCTCCAGCCTTTTCCCTCTTCCCTAGGAATTTATAGTAAAGTTTTGCATTTAAGGACTTTATTCACACAACTACTCTTGACCTTGTATCATGAGTATCCTTAATCCTGAGACAGTGATGGAATGGTTTGTGTAGATCATCAGACTAAGTACTCACAACTGTGGGGCTTTATTCAATTGTGCACGCATGTAGGCTGAATTGTTTTGCATTTATTCCTGATAAACGAGTATCACCTATTGAGTGGGAAATTTTGATGAAAGAGAAGTTTATAAATGGGTTTGGCTAACACTGAGAAAGGAATTTTTTTATGAGATATGTTTCTTAAAAATCTCTAACTGAATAAAATATGTGCAGTTTTGGTTTGTGTCAAAGACACCTAAAACCTCTCAGGCCATCCATGAAAATCAAAACAATTTTAATACATGCTTTAGACTGGTATCAGCAGTTGAAAGCAGTGGAGAGAGAGCCTCTAGGACACCAGAACCTCCTGTAATGAAAGCTATTTGCTTTCATTTTTCCCCTTTTTGTCCTTACATCTTTCAGACCTACTTGTGTCATGTCTAGAAGTCAGTAGAGTTCATGGGTTTTATATTTTGTTGTGTATTTGTATAAGTCTTTATTTGGGCTCTTTGTGTTTGTTCTGCTCTAATGGTAAAGTACTGTTAATGTCTAAATAAAGAGGGTTTTTTTTAAAAAACCAAAACTGTGTGTGAATAAGAACAAAGTATGAGAAAAGGCTCCGCTACATCTGTGACAGAATGGTGGGAACAGAGCTCTGACTGTCCTCGGAGAGAGGAGAACAGGAGTTTTATGATTTACAGGAAGCAGGTGCTGGAGAAAAGACTGCCAAGCCCTGAGAGAAACCATGCAGAATATTGTGCCAAAGTCTGAGATGATTGGTGTGATTATGATAGTATGCAATATTAATTTGGAAAGAGTTTAAGCTAACTAATCACCCTTTTCAAGTTAAGGCTGCACACTTCATGTTAACTTTACAAATATCTAGATTTGATGAAATGAGAATCAGTATGGTCCTCCTGTACTGCTTTTGGGTTTTGTCTTTGAGTTTGGGCTCAAAATCTGACAGCCTTTAAAACTTTTTCACCATATGTGGTGCAGAAAAATGCAACATATCATTCCTTAACTGCTTCTCAAGCAAGCTGCTTCGTGAGCTGAGCAGGAGATGAAGGGGTTGTAGTGCTTTATACCCCTTGGTTCTTTTTGCTCTATGAGAATTCAAGAGTAAATATAAGTGATTTAGTCTTTCTGTTTGCCAACAATAGCTTTAGTTATCACTTTAAAATTTTCAAAATTCAGTACAAAACATCCCAGCATCTCGCAGAAAACTCAAATGCCCTATGGAGTAGGATATAGTAGGATATGAAAGTATATCATCATGATGGTGCATAGTTAACGTACTGCTGCTGTATTTCTCATTTTTCCAGCCAGCCTTTTAGAGTTTGCTTTAATTATCTTTTATTGTTTCTTAATTTAGCCTGTAACCTCTGTGAAAGAAGTTGTTTTCAAGAAGAAAGTGTTTATATTACAGTTATGTGTTTGCATTGCTCTTACTGTTTATTTTTGCTTTGTAAGCGCTTTGTTTGTTGTCTGTGAGGAAGTGATTAAAGCCAGTGAGGGTGATAAAAGATTGTGTAGATAAAGCTCTGATTTGAGACATGGACATATACAAGATTAGTGTCTGAATCAGCTATAGGAGTCTTTGACTTTTGGGCCATCTGTTTATTCTTTGCATCTTATTATCATAGGGCTTTGTCAAAATGAATTATTTGGTACTAGGCTTAATTATCACATTTTTTGTTACATCCCAGTTATCACATAGATACATATATCTCCTTAATCCGTAGGATAGCAGGTAGGGTAAGAAATGCTGGCTTTAAGTCTCTGAAAAGCTTGCAGATGAGAACCAGTAAGTGCTACTTAGCCAAGAAGCAGACTGAAGGTGTTTGCTCAATTCAGTTTTGGCAGAAGCAGCTATTATTCAGTTTATTTGAGTTCATCCACTTTGACTGAGATAGTAGCAGGTCTGGCATTCTCTGTTTGTTTCCCTGGCACTAGCCAAAAGTGCTTGAATCACATAATTGTTACTTGAGCCTACATCTTGATTTAGCAAATCTGAAGGGCTCATCAGACATGCAGGAGGAATCAGTCAAAGCAGAGGGACTTGCAGGTCTTTGGGCTCTGTTTGCATAAACTTGCCCTCTTTATAATTATTTGTTCCTCATGATTTGTATGGGGTAAAAATAATTGGGCATCAAACCCTGAAACCTGTGATTTGTGCTGGTTCACTTGAGATTGTTTTCTCTGAAAGCTTACTGAACTAACTTGGATGATTTTCCTCTTGACTTTTTTGCTTCTGAAGAAATCTCTGTAACTTCTGAGAAGCCTGCAAAAAAACCCAAAAAACCACCAAAAACCAAAACCAAACAAATGCAGGAAAAGTTGCATATTTCACATACTTTAGTTTTGATTGTAGACTGCTATTAATGCTTTCACAGTTTCTTTCATTTCTTACAGGTACCGCTTAAGGGGGCAGTTTCATCTTGAATGTGTTTTGCTTAGGTAAAATAGTAATTTCAAGGCAGTGAACTATAAACTTGATCTTAAATGAAAACATTTGATCTGTATCCTGCACATCTGTTTTATAGACCAGTTTGCAGACATCTGCACTTAAAAACATGTATGCAGCACCATGCATAAATGGTATATGTTCTAGCCTAATCTTCATGGAGATACTATGACAAATGTCTCAGGGAGAAGAAGGAAGAGAGAGGAATATTGTTAGAAAGAAATAGAAAGTTTATAGACAAGCTATAAAGCAGTGTTACTTCGTCATCTATTTTACTTCATGTTGCTACTTGCAAAACGGAGAAAATATTTTACTGAAAATCATTTACCTGTTCTAGTGTGTATCTGACTTTGAAAGAGGGTTTTCTAGGGATGCCAGTAAAATGTCTGAGAAGAGGTGCCATTTTTTTGGGCAAGAGAGTTAGATTAAATATTACAGCATTTTTCACTCACATAATTGTGAATTGAAGGCAACTTTTGTTTAGACTTTAAAGGGAGAAGGCACAAATGCAGCGTTTCTATCGTCCTACATGCAGTTGGCTTTCTGTGAGCTGTGCCACAGCAGTTTGTAATGGAACCCGGAGAAAGGTTTGTGTTGAGGATGGTGGTTAGAGTAGGGCACGTGCAGTATTAATCACATAAAATGTCATCACCATGACTGTATTGTTCCTCGTAAGTATTTCTAGCCTCTTCTGTAAGTGGAAACCGTAGCTTTAGCATACCTGTTACAAACAAACTGAATGTTTACAAGTTGCCAAGTTGGCCTGTGCCAACAAGCACGTAAGCCACCTTGAGCTGTGGGGTCTGCCTGTAGCAACTCAATCAATCTCCATCACTTCCCTCATGCAGGCTTCCTTTCTGTCCTCCTGTATCTTGCCCTCTCCTCATTGATGCTTCCAGAAAGCTTGTCACTTGGGAATGAAAATTATTGCATCAGGTGAAGCCAGTGCAGACCTGAGATTTTTGAGCCGACAATATCACCATCTGGCTTCAGAACAACAGACAAGGCTTGGTAGCAGCCCTTTTAATCTTGAAAAGGAGTGATAGTTAATTCCTTTATTGTATTAGGGAGAGGAAGAGAAGAACATTTATAGTGCTGAATAAACAAGCCTGGTTTTGACTGCTGAGTAATGTTAAACTGTAATAACAAAGCCTTGTGGTTGTTTTTTATGCTTTTAAACATTTATCTATGTTTCATGAGATCTCTTGAGCCTGGTCTTATTTATTTTGCCCACGTTTTGAGACTGAAGAACACTACCAGATAGTTGGGGTGTTCTAACTTTCAAACACTTCTTTATTTGTGAAATAGTGGCTTTGTAGGAAAAGAGCAGGGCTATTAGGACAAAACTGCTCTGTTTGCTCCTGTAGGTCTGAGCATCATCAGTATTAAGGCACAGGGGAACTTCAGGGCACGGCTGCCTTTTCCTGGGCTGGCCTTCAAGCTAGAGTCCTTAAGTGAAGGCAACACTGATGCCCATGTTGGTAATCGTCAGCTACAGCAGCAGTCAGGGAGCACAAGTGCAATTTCAGCAGTTTGAAGGCGGCAGAGTGACTGTCCTGAATATTTTCCTTACAAGCAGGTGTTGCATCTGGTATGTGCTATTACAGTTCTTGATAATGAAGGTCACATGTCAGGCTATATAGTCTAGGTACGGTGTCTTTGGTGTTCAATTCAGTGAAAAGTTCTTTATTTCCTGGTAGAAACTGGTTTGTATCATACAGCAAATGGGCAGGTTCCTCCCACTGGTGTCTCATAGCTATTCCTTTGTGGATTTAGTGGCACCCAATAGTACTTCAGTAGTGCAGTGAGCGAAGTTGTACGGTTTTTCCTTTAATGGGTTACTGCTTTAGGTAGACTGCCAACATTTTCCCAAGGAATGTGAAAAAAGTGTAGAGAAATTGTTCTTTAAAGTGATTTATACCTCAGCAAGATTTCTTCACACAAATAAAAGTCACTTCTTCAGTTCAAGGCTGTCTTCTGAACTACATATGAAAGACCTGCAGAGAAGAGGGTGTGCATGAAAGCTTTGAAGAAAAGGTCAGAGGAATTCTTTATAATGAAAAACATTTGGCAGGCTACCTGTAGGTGTCATTACAAGCTGTCTTGTGTTTGCCTGGAGGCCTAATCTTGGAAACAATTAAGTGCAGACGTGTGAGTAACTTTAATTGTGTACCTGCCAGATCAGTAAGACAAACTGAAATTTTTCAGTGTTTGTAAGATCTTTAGTTTATGTGTTTCCCCTTTAGCTGTTAGAACAAAGCCTGTTGCCTAAAAAAAATGGAAGAATAATTCTCTGTGCAATTTTAGTGTAGAAAGGTAAAGAGTGGTTCTTTAATTAAGGCCTCAGGTGCACAGTATACATGCTGTGTATTGCACACACAAACAAAATATAGGTTTTACAGTTTTAGCACCCTAGCTAATTATAATATCTAACTGTTACATCATGCTTACACCCAGTCCGAAAATTGCCTATCCCCTTGGACCTCTCTTCTGGATTTGAGTTGGTGATCTAAAAAAGACCACTCCTTCCTCACCATCTTTGTCAGCATCTTCTACCGTCCTTGGAACAATTTCAAGGTTTCTGGGTCCTCTATGGATAGTTTTGACTAGGACATATCAAAAAATGAGCCTGTTATGTTCTTCAAGATATATTTTTTACAAACAAGATGCTCTTTGCTTTGCTAGAAAATCTCTGTTAAAATCCTTGCTGAGAAATACTAAGCAACATTTCAGGAATCTAATACAAAGGTACTTAACTAAAGTGCTACTAAAAAGTCTTCTCCACGGACACCCCCTTGTCATGGGGGAGAAGCTTGCATGGCCTTATGAGGTTGTGAGCTGTGCTGGCAGTGGTTGTGCCTCTGGTAGGGTCTCCCATGCTAGTCAGGTCTCAGCTGAAGGGTCAGACAAAGTGTGTCCATGGGCAGGATGGGCTCACCAGCCTCCCGGCAACCATCCTAGGAGAAGGACAACTCTTACTCCAAACCCAGGCAGATGGAGCTCACTTACCCCTGTAAGGCCATCCATCTAAGAGAAGGACACTCTAACTAAACCTGCATCCTGAGGACTTCGCTGCCACTGCCCAAACTTGCTAGGCCCTGGCAAATGAACCTTAGGACTAAGGGGTGGGGCCAGTTTTGTGCATGCTGCACCTCACCTAAAAAATCCACTGCGCAGGCTCGAAGGATTCACCCTCTAAAAAGTTACGCTAAATTCTATATAATCTAGATTTTAAGGAATCAACTATGGGGAGCTTGTCTGATATGAATTTAGTATTGTATTGCAAGACATTGAAGAGGTCTTTTATATAATATGTATGGGAGTTTTTTGTTTTGTGCTCTATATAGGGTTCTATTGTTAAATACATCAATAACTAGACAAATAATTATTGGTTCTGCTTTCCATTTCTTTGTCTGATAGACTTTTTGATCTTAAATTGACATTTCACTTATTTTTAGTTTTTAGAGAAAATACTGTCTTCTGTGTTCATATGTATTACATGCTAGGTGATTTGCATATAATATCAATGCGTTATCTGAGAGAAAAAAATAGTGAGCTCTGCTGGGAAATGAAATCAGTCTGTAATTACCTGGTTAATTGCATTTGTATTGCACTGTATATTGCATTGAATGCTGTAAACTATCTCACAAGACATCATGTCTTACCTGTTTTTAGATCTGTCGTATAGAATGTTCCTGCAGGAAAGTGAAAACACTTTTGTTTTGTTTGAACATTAGCGGAGAGTGAAGCATACGTATTTGTGGATATGTATTGAGGATAGATAGATAGATAGACAGACAACCATAATTTGGTGTTTTTTAAGTAAAAAAAAATTGTTGATCAAGGTGAAGAACAGTAGTCACATGCATTAATGTGGTCTGTTTTAATTTGGTTTGGCTTTCTTTGTATTACATTGTAAGCACATAAAATTATTTTATCCTGTGTATTGGCTAGTGTCTTGAACTGATTTCAGTGCTCTGTCATTATTTTATGTTGTTGGGTTTTTTTGTTATTTTATTTTATTTACAGATCTAGCAGGACTGCGGTTACATGCAAAAGCCCTCTTAGAACACACACATGGAACTGTACAAGAAATCTGCTGTTACCTAGATAGGAATAGCAAGACTTTTCTCTTTTCTTGTATTGGTTTCTTCTTTTCTGGCTTCAGATTGTAGTTTGTGTAGCGCATCGTAAAACTGAAGAAGTCTGTCCTTGGAACAAAACAAATAATACTGAGGATGCTGTGTTGCTTTATTTCTTGGTGTTCTTTTGCTGCCACAGAGAGAAGAAATTATGTAGTACCTTCTTCTACCTTGCTCTTCCAAAGAACTTCTTTCTTTTCACACTTTTATCAGGCTCCTTGTTCAGTCCATATCAAGATCCTCACTTGTTCTTACTCTCCAGTCTCCTCCCTTGCCCCAGCCAGCCCACTGTGTTTCAATTAGCTTTTGATAGAAACCTGATGTAAATTAATCCTCCTGCTTGTTCTCCCCAACCTCTTCCATGCCTTGTCACAACACAAGCCTCTTTTAATATCCTATGTAATAACTGGAGACAACCTTGGGATCATTTTAATGATTTCTTTCAGATTTACAGAGAATCCTCTTAGACTTCGGCCTCTCCAATCATCCTGCTCTTCCTCAAGTGAATCTTTCATCTCCTTCACTCAAAAACCTTCTCTCCATTCCACATAATGTCAAGATATTCTTCTTTGGGTATTGTCCTTTTTGGCACCAATGGGTATTTGTCTCTCTTGCCTCTGACTCTTTATTGGTTTTCTGAGTACAGAATGCCTTGGCTCTCTCACCAGCACACTGTCAGATGTCATCAGTCACTTCAGTGTCCTTTTCTTCTTCATTCACAACTCATTGAATTATCTTATCTGACTACATTAATCTGTCAGATAAAAGGTTAACTTGGAGATCTCATAATCTTCTCTAGAAAAGTTTTGTTCTGTTGATACTAAATCTGAGTGGGTTCTGAGATAAACCCCCTGTGTATTGCTCTGATATCAATCCATCATAACTATACCTTGCAATTTACTTTTGAAATTAATTATGTGTACTTCTCTGGAATCAGTTACACCATCTGGATGCCTCTGTATTTGGCTTCATGATTTTTCACCCTCTTAAAAAAGTGTTTCAGTAAAATGCCTTAGTTCTCAGTTCTTCTAAAGGATTCTTCATTTCAGGAGCACATCTCATCACAGCAAGCAGTTTAGGCATCAGCTGAACTGATAAAGATATAATAAAGACCATCCAATTAATTTTTGCATACTGAAATGTGTTATTCATATTTCTTAAAATATACAAAATGTAGATAATTACTAATGGAAATCAGATACCAAAACTGTTGTTAATGGTATACCACCGAGACTTTTTTCAGGAGCTCTACTTTAATAGACACAATACTTTCGTAAGCTGCAAAGTTTTATTTCTGTCTAACATAGGGGTTTTTTTGTGTCACATAAGTTATCTTTTGAAAGCTTCCCTTCTCTCCTCTAGGTTTCTGTTGCTCAGTGGAAATTAACTGCAGCTGATGTTGCTTGTTATGGCAGCTCCCATGTATGGTGTGCAAGTGGATTTGCACAAAACCCACATGCCAGCATGCTGTCTGAAACCACTGGAGTGGAGTAAATTACCCGATTCTGCTGTCCCATTGTTTGTAAAGTCTTCCGCTGTTGTTTGACTGGGTGAAAATCACGCCTTACAAGGCTTTAGTCATACCAAATATTACTCTACCTGTATACATTTTTATGGAACTGAGTAAATCGGGAGTTACCCAACATTCTGTTGTTTCAAAGAAGTATTTCAACCCTCGTGCAATCATGCTTTTGAGTTTTGCCATGTATTAATAACAATATATTCTTTGTAAAGGCTGTGGGCATAGATAATTATTGAAAGTTTAAAAACAAAAGTATCTCATTCTACATCAGGACTGTAGATCACTGCAGGATCGCTGAAGGTGAGAGAGACTCATCCGCACATTGGTGACAGAAATTTCTGCTAACACCATTTTTCAAATACAATGATGATTCACTATGTGAAAATGGTCCTCTGTATCCCCTGGCAACCAGAAACAAAATGTCTCTGTTCTTGTGTTCTGGCCTTCAAGAACACATCTGAGAAGTGATTTGTTTTCGTAAGACAATCATGCAACATTAAAAGTCTACTCCCACCCATTCCTTATAGAGAATAAACAAAAAGTAGACAATTTATTCTAGCTCTTGATTGAGTTGTTGAGCAATTTTTTTTACATGATGTGAGTTTTTTTCAGATTCATTCTGTGACTTTTTAATGTGTGAAAAATAATACTGTATTTTAAGAAAACTACTGTTAGTATTTAATATACAATTGAAATCTGAGAGATGTGACTTTTGTCCTCAGAATTTCTCAGATTTCTATAGCAACACAGTATCTTATTATTTTTTCTTGGCATGCTGTTAAATTTTATTCTTTAGTCTGCTTAGGATAAAGAAAACCAAGACTCCGTATTTCACAAAACATATAAAAATAAGGAACAATTCCTTTGAGCATAGTATATCAAATGAGTGGTGTATCTTTGTATAGGCAGCTGAAATTCAGTAAGTCAAATGCTGAAAGGCTGGTGTCAAAATAAGCATGAAAGGCATAGGTTCTTTTTGTCAGGCTTGTTTCTCAGCAATCACACCCTTTTCTCTTTCCTCCCATCATCTAGCAATTGATGTTATTTTTAGAAATCATTCTGATAATAATCACTCAGCGAACCTTAAACTGAGTTGTTAGGAGTGCTGTACTCTTAGCTGGAGAATTGCATGATGATGTACAAAAGGGTTTGACCTTTTCAAGTCTCCGGTTTCCCTGTTTTGCTTTATAAATGTAAAGCGCGAGGGGAAGAAAATCAGGTTTTATCCAGAAGAGATGCTTACTGCACAGTTACAGTTTGCATTTACAGAGCAATGGGTTTCTTCCAGTGCTAAACTAGAGTTTAGTTATATTTCACCCTGGCAATTGTGCGAAGAGTTTTCTTGTGGAAGTTGGATAAGGACAGATTATTCCCTGTGTATGTTCATATCCCAACTAGCTGTACAGTAATAGCTCCCTGCCTGCAGAGTCCATAGGGGAGAATGTACTTTAGTCCTGGAGGAACTGGCTGACTTTGCCTCACAGATTAATTTAGCCTTGCTTATACAAGTGCTGAAATATCAAGGTTACATTTTTGCACCTGAGGCACATATTTAAATGAGAAGCAGCAGAAGAAAACCATGTTTCTCTTGGAAAGTATTCAAATTATCATAAGAATTGACATTTGAATTCATTTTATAATATAAACTGTTAATCAGCTTTATTTATAAATAAATTCAAATGAAACTGCAGAAGTGATCATACAGCTCAAAATAGAAAAATAGAAAATAAATACATCAATGCTATTTTGATGTTCGTGGATTTTTACATTTTCCGCCCATTTAATTTTTCCTTGTCTTTTTCCATTGCTCTTGATTTCATAAATTGAACTTTATTAATCGTGATTCACTACTTCAGGCCCCATTTATACATGACACTGCATGCAGACAGTCCCCTTGATCTTCTTGAGACGGCTTGTGAAACAGGAACATCAGTAACTTGAATTTGTACTGTTGAATACAAGTTACTGCTGTGTAAACCTGTTGAAGGCCTGTGCTTGTCTTCTTGGAGATTTGGAATTGCAGGATATCTTATGCTCAAGGAGAAAAACCCTTCTGAGGTCATCCAGTTCACCCCATCTGCAATGAGTTGAAGGGACATCTTCCACTAGACCAGGTTGCTCAGAACCCTGTCCAGCCTGACCTTGCATGTTTCCTGGGGTGGGGCATTCACCACGTCTCTGTTCAATCTGTTTCTGTGTTTCACCACCCGCATTATAAGAAACTTCTTCCTTACAGCTAAGCTACGTCAATCCTCTTGTAGTTAAAGCTATTACCCCTTGTCCTATTGCAAAAGGCTCTGCTTGGTCTGTCCCCACCTTTCTTACAGGCTCCCTTTGAGTGCTGAAGGGCCACAGGAGGGTCCCCCTGAAGCCTTCTCTTTTCCAGGCTGAACAAATCCTCTAGAGGTGTTCCATCTTGGCGGCCCTTCTCTGGACACGCTCCACTAGATCCATGTCCGTCCCGTGCTAAGGACCCCACAGCTGGATGCAGCACTCCAGGCGGGGTCTCACCAGAGCAGAGCAGAGGGGCAGAATCCCCTCTTGCTCTGCTGGCCACGCTGCTTTAATGTAGCCCAGGACACAAATTGGTTTTCTGGTCTGCGAGCTCATGTTGCTGGCTCATGTCCAGCCTTCCATTTTCTAGAACTCCCATGTTCTTCCCATAAGGGCTGTTTCCTGTTGCTGCATCCCCCAGACTGTGTTGAATCAGGTGTCGTCCCAGTCCAGGGGCAGTACCTTGCTCTTGGCATTCTTGAACCACATGAACTTCCCACAGGCCTGCTTCTTGAGCTTGTCCAGATCCCTTGGGTGGTATCCACACCACACCTTGCACCTTGGATTATAGCAACATTTAAAAAACATTCGCTAGTGACATTTTAAAAACAAAGTTCTTTTTTAGGAAACTTATGGTAAATAAATGTCAATAATAGTATGAATGGTTTTTTATTTTGTGTGATTTTTTTAAAATCCTCTGAGAAATATATACCTGCAAGTAGCTTTTTTAACCATAGTATTTTTACTTAAGTTTAGGTACCTGTTGAAAGCATTCAACAGAAATCCCAAGAAAATTGTCATTCTCCTTCAGGAAAGCCATAGTTATGCAGTGAAGATTTTCAATTGAATTTTTGCTTGCATCTGTCAAAAAACTACAAAATATCTTTATTTTTTCCCTGCTTTCTAGATATGACACTCTCTAATTTGTGGAAAACAAACAAATGAAAAGTGATTTACAAGTCATTTGTATTAACTGTTAATATCTTGTTTGTAAGAGTCATCAGTAAAAGTTGCAAAGTCTCCTTAATTTAAAAATATTAATAATGGGGTTTTATTTTATGTAAGATTTCGCAGAACTTCTGGGACTGAACTCTTGTGTCTCTGTTTATGATGAGGATTAAAACTGCTTCTGGGCACCTGCCCATTGCCCTTCTAATACAGAAACCAATTAGGCTTTATACTACCGAAGAGCAATCATAACTGAGTGAAAGAAATGAAGCCATTAGACTAGAAAAGATTGAAACCTGGCAGCAGAATTTTCTTCTGATCGTATGTGGGCAGCTTCCAGACCTTTTAAAACATCCCAGTGTTGCAATATGAGTACTGTACGTTAAAAAAAAATACTGAGAAGTTTTTAAAGGCCATTTTCATGTGCTTTGATTGACGCAGAACTTAGGGCAAAAGAAGTCTGAGGCCATTAACTGAAAACTATAATAAAACAGATAGGCATGGCAATATTGATTTTAGCATTCCCTCAATATTGATTTCTTCTGTTGAAAATGCAGTGTTCCACAAGTGTATTTTTGCATCTTCAGTGTATGTGCTAAAAGTTCCTTATATTTTATCTGTTCATTTCCTGTATTCCAGTGCAAACTTTTTGCCAAAAAAAATTTCCCTCTGTTCTCAAGGCAATCTTCTTTTCATGATTCTACTTTGTATGCAGTATCTGATGCAGACAAATAGTAAATTGTCCCAACTTTGAGGCATAATAAAAGAGACTGATGAAATTTTTGTATTGAACTTACACTCTTGAAGTGTTGAGAACAGCAATAAGATAGAGCTAGAGTTCACCAGGAATAATGTTAGCCAGGGTTTTCAGCCCAGCTCCACCAATGGACATGATTTAAACCCAGGTTTGTTTTTTTTTTCTACCTGCAGGTCCTGTGATCTCTCAGGGTATTCTTTTGTATGCTTTTGGATACCAGTTTCTTTTGGAGTTCCTGGGCATTTTAGGAGGAAGTGGGGGAACTAGCTTTTGCTTACAACTGAGATGACAGCTCGTGCCTAGGATGAGGTAGGCACATGCAGTTTGCTCTGCACGAGATTGCCCCTGGAAGCAGCTGATGCAGTGACAACCACAGGGCCTCCTTGCAGCAGCCAAGCAGTGTTAGCACCTGCCATCACCTCTGTGGTGCCGAGGAGCGAAAGATGCAACAGCAATGCCAAGAAATGCTTCTGTTTTTACCATAACTGAGCCTACAGAGACTCTTGTAAGCAGTGGCAGCTGCCAAGAGCTAAAATCGTAGTGGTGAATTCAAGGGGAAAAGAAGTAGATAAAAGAAACGCCATGGAGCCCTGTAGGGAGCGTGCCATCAGATAAGCCAGAGTGCCATGCCAGCTGCTTTGTGGCATAATGTGAGTACTCCTAGCCTGTAGTGTGAGCCTAGGAGTTTGATGTGTCTCTACATTTGCTTTGACTCTTTCTGATTTATTTTTGTAATAGTTCTACCGAAGCGATTTCAAGGAATACTGATTTATCACATGGCTGTGGAGCCAGTACCTTAACCTTGCTTTGTGAAATCACAAAACTAGGAAATAGATAAACACAATAGTGGAGATCCATGTAACAATGCCTCAAAAGAAAACAGACAGGATTATTATTTTTAAAGCGTTTTTCCTTTGAAAAGCTCTTTATATTTTATTGTAGCTAAATGAATGTGAAAGGTGTGTTCAATTTTTCTCCCTGGTTTCCCTATTAATGTTGAAGGGTAGGAAGAAATTACACTCATTTGTATTCCTGGACATAATATAAATGAAAAATGAATATTTTATTGCTAATGACTTTATAAAATGCTATTCAGATATCTCAGGAAGTTTAGTATATAATTCCATGTCAAAACACAAAAATTAAAGCAAAATGCTCATCTGAGGGCTCTAAAAATAACAATAATGCTATGCCTAAGTACTAGTACAGGCAATTTTTAACTCTTCTGTTCCTTTGCAAGTGGTATCAGTTTCTTAAGCAATGTAGTTTGGCCTCCCTATTCTGCACAGAGCTTGGGGCTAAGAAGCTGTGTTGAAATGGAAGTTCTCTATAGCAAAACCTTAAGTATTTTTCAGATATTCATTATTTGACCAGCTTCAGTGTGTCTGTATCTTAAGTAGCAAACTAATTGTATGGCAGCTACATAAAGATTCCTTCAGTCAATTTCATGTATTTTTATATCTAAATATATATATATGTACACAATATATAATTTAGATTTATTAAATGTATTCTAATGTATGCATTAGCCTGTATATGGACTGAAGGGGATGGATGTTGACCAAAGGAAGGGAGAGAGGTAGACAAGGTGGGAACACTTTCAGCTTAAGATAGATGGGCTACAGAAGGAGTAGTGTTGGTGATGGTATGAGTGTGGGAGAGGGAAGTGCAGTGCATAGGAGATGCTGTGCAAGTGAGGTGTTGTGCAAGGTGAGAAAGAGCAGAGAGTCTTGAAGACAGTGTTGGGGTGCTGGTGGATGAGAGGCTGGGCATGACCCGACAATGTGTGTTACCAGCCCAGAAAGCCAGTTATGTCCTGGGCTGCATCACAAGCAGTGTGGCCAGCAGGGTGAGGAAGGTGGTTCTGCCCCTCTGCTCTGCTCTGGTGAGACCCCACCTGGAGTGCTGCATCCAGCCCTGTGGTTCTCAGCACAGGAAGGACATTGATGTCTTGGAGCAAGTCCAGAGAAGAGCCATGAAGGTGATTAGTGGGATGGAGCACCTCTCCTATGAGGAAAGGCTGAGAGTTGGGATTGTTTAGCCTGGAGAAGAGAAGGCTTTGGGGCAACGTAATTGTGCCCTTCCAGTAGCAGAAGGGAGCCAACAAGAAAGGAGAGAGGCTATTTACAAGAGCATGTAGTGACAGGACAAGGGGGAATGGTTTCAAACTTAAAGAGAATAGTTTTAGGTCAGATATTGGGCATGAATTCTTTACTGTGATGGTGGTGAGGCACTGAAACACATTGCCAGAGAAGCTGTGGGTGCCCACTCCATGGAAGTGTTCAAGGCCAGGTTGGATGGGGCTTTGAGCAACCTGATCTAGTGGAATGTGCTGATGCCCTCAGCAGAGAGGAACTAGGTGGTCTTTAAGCTTCCCTCCTACCCAACCCCAACCATTCTATGATTCTATCAATATCTTGATTTGCGCTGGTTGGAGGAGCAATAAGTATTAAACTAGACCAGGGGAGAAAAACAAGTAGAACTTGAAAGAGTGTGGAGAGCTTACTGCAGTTGGAGTAGCTTCTGTTGAACCCTCTGACACAGTGGGAGTTGAAGTACCTGTTGTGCCTTACCCTTATTCTTTCCTTTAAGAAGGAAAGCTGTGGAAAGTCAGTGTACCACATAGTTACGTAATCACAGAATTTTTGTTCTGCCTTGACCAACCTCACTTTGGAACCTGCTTCCTAAACCAAAAAGCAGGCTTAGCATGCAGAAACTGTCTATGGTAATCAAAATTTCTGCATATCAGAAGCTGAAATAGTTCCTTATATTACACAAATAGATTCAACTTCCTAAAATCATTGGAAAACATTACTATTGAAAACACTGTAAAGCAAATAATATGACAAAACTTACTAATTATTTACCTTTTATTTCTATCAACATTATACAGAAGAATTGCTGAAGCCAGGAAAAATGTATTTCAAATTGCAACTTGTCACTTGCTTCTTTTCTTGTAGTGGGATTAAAAACCCCAATCCTGTATTCCTTGATTTAGCAGCAGACACATTCAGATGTTTAAAATGTTTTCTTTAAGCTGTTATTGGGTAATTCAAGACAGTTTTGAGTATGGAGCCTCTGCATCTCAATAAGTTAAAATACACTGTCAGAAGTGGTTCCATACTGAAATTGTAAAAACCCTTCTGAGAACTTATGAAGAAGTGACAATAATTGCAATCACAACATTTAGAAAGTGCAAAATAGCTTGTTAAAACCTCAGTGAAGTGCATAGCAATTGAAGGCATCTGAATCTTTTTGGGAATCACAGAAAAATAAAACATAGCCTCCTATCAAAACACCAGTGTCAGATTTTTCTGGCAAACTTGTTCATGATGCTTACAGAATAAAGTAAAGGTAGGAAACAACGGGACACGTGAACAGCAAATTGTTAATGAAAATCAGGTTGGCTTCATCACGTTCAGATTTAAAAAATAAGTTTTGTTAATATTATGAAACATTGTCCTCATTTAGATGAAAACACTCTATGACAGGGTAATTATAGGCAGAAGACCGACCAGAATACTGAAGGAGATATTGCCTATATCCCCGTGTACTTAAGGGCAAAGGGATGCACTGAACAGCAAAGCTTGTGTACTTTTTTGGATGTGAGTGTAGTGTATGTTAAAACTTGTATCTTAAAGAAAAATATTCACTAACAGCAATGCAAAGAGATTTTTGTCTTTCAGGAATAGTGTCTCTTGTAGACTAAAAAAAGACATCACATTGCTTGTAAGGAGATCACAAATACCTTTCAGAGCTTCATGGAGAACAGTTAATTGTATGAGTCAATGGGCATAGGAACTGTTTAGCTAAAATTGGCACCCAGATCCATGTCTGGCTGAAAGAATGGCCACCTGTGGATACTTCAGAGGAACTTAGAGAACAACCTATTTTCAGGAGCCCTTTTTTCTTAACCCATCAAAATAATTACTTCTCCATATCCAGAAACATATAAATGGATATTCTGTATATATTTTTGTCCTAGCAAATGTAATTGTAGGTGCATTTATTGGTTGTATTGATATCTGATCCTTTTGGCTACAGCTTATGTCTTGTTCCCAAAGTACTATGCTGTGTTATGATGCAGAGCATGCATATGTGTGTGTAAGGGAGGATGAGAAGTCAATTGTGTTACCTGATTTTACCCTTCTCAGTTTAATTAATTGATTGTGTCTTTTCTAAGTGTTTCATTTGGAGGTGCAGAAAACCAATGGATCTCTGTGCGGGGAAGATACAGAAGTTTGAGAGAGCCCAGAGGTTCTTTGCTGATAGACTCTTCTTTGAGTGGATGTAGACATTTTCTTCCAGATTCAGGCTATGACTGTGCTATGGAGTATCAGTAGTTACTCCTAATGTTGTGATACAGGCTTTAGAGAAAGAAGTGTATTTGTGACTCGAGTGAAAAAACCCCAAACAAGAACCCACTGAACCTACTGTGTGAGACAACTGTCATATTTGCTACAAAACTGAATGTAGTTGGAGCAAAAAAGTGTGTACATCTGAACCTGAAAGATCTCCTGCAAGGAAAGAAAAGCAATTGAAATAGGCAGCCTGCAGATTAAAATCCCAGGAGAGCACTTGGTTCTCTCAATTGCCTGCTGAAAGAGCAGAAAAAGCTGATGTTATATGATATTATTAGGGAAGAATATACAATAACAAAATGTCAAGGCTGAATAGAGTAGTCAATGAAGTATGAGAGAAACAATAGAAACTGAAGAGAGTAGAGTTTTGCTCAAGGAAATCAGTTCTCGACTGTGTTGTCAACAAAGCATTTGCGTCTGTGAAAGCAACCCCCTGGTTTTCATTAGGATAAAAATAAGTCTGGAGTTGCATTTAATATAATGTGTCATAGTAGCAGTCCCAACTCACACAGTGACAGTCATTGATGATCCTGCAGTACTCCTCTCAAAAAGATGTTAACCCCAAAGTGATGTCCAAATTACTTTTGAAATTAGATTCTGCTTGTGATAGAAGTGAAGGGGGGTTTTAGAGATTATCCTGAGGTGAATTTGCTGTTTGGGAAGGGAAAAATGGATTTCTCCTACATATTAATGGACCCTTCTTCTAATCTCTGTGTGCCAGGAAGTTATCTGACAAAGGCAACTTGTGACACAGTTTATTATTAGTTTTATGGTGGAAAGGAGGGAATAAAGACAAACTGGGAGGATGAGCAAGACAAAATCAAGGTAAAGATAAAGAGCAGAAAGGAAAAGACACCTGCTATTAGATGAATCTATTATTTATGTAGTGTCTATTATGAGAAATGTGATATTTCTATGGTTACAAAAATACTGGTTTTTTTTCCCCTCTGTTTGTACTCCACCATAAATCAGAAACCTCCAGTTCTCAAGAGTTCAGCTTTCTACTTTGTTTACAAATTTAAAAACATGTTTATTATGGTATTTTCCTTGTACCCACAGCTAAATTATTTTCATGTTAAGTATACTCATATTGCCATTTTTAGAAACTGAAAAGCAGGTATTAGTAGTAATTTGTGCCCAGTACTTTGGTGCTCTTACATTTTTGCATTTGATATAAGGAGAGGGGAGATAGGTAAGTTGGTCAATTTAAATATTTGAGTAAATTAAATTTCTATTAAATATAAACAAACAATGTGAAAATTTAATGAGTCTAAACTATTTCAAACACTGTAACCCTGCAAGAAACTGTGGAGTGGTTATGCACACTTCATGTTACTTGCTCGTTATGGGCTTTATGATTGATTCAGCCTAATTAAAAGGCCAAAAGAGCATCTTTCTAAATATTTTTCAAGGTGGAAACAGTCAGCAAAATATACTTCATGCTGATCACTCCTCACTGAAGAAAAAAAAAAATTGTGCAAAGAATTAGATTTAGTAGACTTCCTGAGAACAGAGTGAGTCTTCTAAAATAAACAGTACTAGACACACAAATGCTGTTAAGTGACAGATCAGTGTCTTAACCTTGTATGAGGTGAAATTTTCCCCTCACATTTCACAGCTCAAGTGATTAGCTTTTTTTAGACTGTAAGAGGAGTCAAGACTAATCTGTACACTTGTATACTAATTGTTGATCGTTAATCAGTAGATAATTGAACAACTGCAAACTTACATGGCTATCTGCGCCTCACGTACTGTCATAAAAGGAGGTAGCAAGACACAGTAGCAGCTGTAATTGATGCTTCACCCCTTCGATGGGAGCTACGATAACTCAGGTGGCCTTCTAAGCTACAGGAGCACCAAGCTCCAGGCAGTGGGCCAGGGAAATGCTGGAAAATAATAATTAGATGTCTCAACTATTAATTGCGTGTATTAGTAATTAGTAAGAATAATTAACTATGCCTTCTAATAAAATATCCTTGAAATGGATTTATAAATAAGCACCTGAACTGTTGTCATAGATATTAGAAAATAGGCCTAGACACGTTTTAAGGAGACACTTCCATTCTTAATGAGAAGGATTGGAAATGTTGGGGTAGGTTTCTCAAACATAGTGAGGGGTGGGAGGTGAAAGCTTGTGTTGCATGTCTGCTGTTTTTTCTTATCTAAATCAATTTCCATTTTTCTGGCCTCAATTTTTTTTAATAGAAATTTCATTTGTATGACGTATGCTTATCAGCAAAACCTCTTCCTGATGCTAAATAATATAGGAATCACAGAAACCGGAGTACTGCCAAAGTGTGTAGGACAACATTACACTCTCTGGATGAATAACTGGATTTCAGATTCAGTCTTTATTTCTAATTGCCCTTCATAGCTCTCAGTAAATTGCTTCCCCTTCTTTTTTCAGTTCCACAGATAAAATGTGATAACATTTAAGTACAATATTTCATAAAGATGCTATGCAGACCCATTAATAACTCCATTTGCAGGTCTTTGATTACCTTCAGTGTATCAAAATGTCACTATTGAGTTTGCTGACTGCATTTATTAATTTCCTAGTTCTACTCAACTTCTAGATTATAAAGTGATACTTTGTGACATAACTTATGATACAACCAGAGCTATCACTCTGAAAGTCAGTCCAACACATCCACTACTCCTTAGGAAAAGCTATAAAGTACACAGATTGTCTTTTCTTCAGTTATTATAAAGATTTATTTGCTCTCTAACTCTAATATCCACTGAAGGTTTTCTCTGTCAGTATTAACTTCCTAGATCAATAAATTGTGATACTGATCTACAGAGAAGTCAATGTCTGCCAACTACCATTGCTGTGTTTACCCTTGTTGAAAAGCAGTTGTAGCAAATTAAATTGGCTTCTGTCAGTGTACGGTCCTTATTTTATGGTACAATTAACAGAGGTTGATACATAGGCCACTTCCTAGAGGAGAGCAGATTAAAGGCAAGGGTTTGTAGCAAGACAAATCCGAATTTGTGAGGTGAGGTGAAGCTGCTTTCATTTGAAGAACATTTGCTGCAGACCAGAAGGTGACTCTAGTTTTCAAAGGAACATGCTTTTAACAGTGTGCACGTCCTGATCTTCTGTATTGCTGGAGAGCCACTGACTGTATTCTCTGCCCTGCTGTTAGACAGTTTACACCAGTGCGTATGTTTGTGAAACATTCTGCTTTGAAGCAGTGGAGGAAAACAAAACCAGTCCTGTAACTACTTTAAAATAGCTCCAGAAAGAGCTGCTTTCTGTTTCATCTGGCTCTAATGGTGGGAATGTGTCCTCAAACAGGATCCTGATCCTGGATCTCCAATGGTTCTCTTAGGCTTTTCTTCCTTTGCCTTGTTATAAAGAAACTTCCTGATAGTTAACCATATTTGTAACATTGCTCTTCAAGGATAAATGATTACCATAGCCTAGCAGTGACTCCAAGGTTGCACAGGAAGGATGATGTATATTTAGACTGATCAGCTCTAGAAATGAGAATAAAACCTTGAGCATTGATGTTTGTAATCATGGAACAATTGTCAACAAAATTCTAATAATGTCTGGACAATGTTCTGTATTTTAACAGTACCCATTGGGTGAATTCCTCACAGTGGTATTTTTTGTATGTGTGGGGAGCTTTAGACTGCAAAGTATGATTATTATAAATACACCATGGACAGTAACTTTAGGTGGAGAGTGTGATGTTTTTTGAAATTGCTAGTATATCCCTTCAGGAGGGCAAGCTGACATCTCTCAAAGTAGTGATTAGTTTTTAATAGCTCAAGAAAGAACACTTTTGGTATTTTCTCACTCTGTTCTCTGCTATAATAAACTGTGTTAGTGCCACTGGATTTAATTAATTTACAGAGGCAGAGAAACTGCTCTGTGTCCCTTAGAGAGGAAAATTACTGAAGCTGTTTGAGGGGCTGCTGGGAGTGTGCACGTGTGGACAGCTCTGGCCACTGGCTCTGCTGCCAGTGCTCCTGTCTGGCCAGACTCAGACTGTTTTCAGTCCAGAAGCTCTGTAGGTAGTCACAGTGCCCCTTCGGACATACCCCACCCCTCAACAACCTTACTAGTTCAGGCACAGTGCCACATCAGTGTGGCATTCAGACCTGGGCTGGCTCATGTCCAGCCATCATGCGAGAGCAGATGTCTTTCTGAGGCATGTGCCCTGAGACTTCTGGTCAAAGCAACATTGTCATCCTCAGGGCTGTGTAACCTTCCTTAGATTCCAGTTGTCAGTGAAGGATTTGCGGCTCTTGTAGTGCACAGGTACTAATCTGCTTTGCAGATCCTCAGTGAGGCTGTTTCAATGCTTGGAAGATTGGATGGCCTTCCCGCACACTTCTAGTTGCCAATTAGGACGTTTGATTTCATTTGGAAGCAGCTGCTTGATTTTTTTCCCATCTTAGGTTTTTTCTGTTCTGTGTACATTAGAAGACAAATTGTCGTCAGCTGAACTGTAGGCTTTTGAGGCAGAACATTCCCACAGAGGAGGTGTCCAGTCTGTCTGCACTTCAAGTTTATTCTAAAAGAGCTACGTTTCACTTTTTTTTTGTAAATATTATTGGGCAGTTTTCTTGGTTGAGTGCACAACTTCATGTTCAAGTTTGTAATGTTTCTGAATACCGGAACAATCAGTTCTACAAAGACACTGGCTTTCTGACATGCTGTAATCTTCTTTATCCCTCAACAACTTCTCTGTGTTCCATGCGTTATTAATTACCTGGCTCTTTCTTTCTCTGGAAATAATTATCGTGGTTCCCTTCTTTCTCCTTTATTTGCATCCCTTTTATTTAACAAGTAACTGTTGTCTTTTCTTTCAGGTATGGCGTAACTGATACGTATCTAATTAAGCTCAGAAATTTTCTCATTAGGTGTTAACTTTAAAATCTATGTGCTCTATTTCATATCTGACACAGAGATTCCATACCCAAAATTTTGTTTCATTTTTCATCCTGTACCAGTTGGTTGAATAAAATGCTGTGTCTCCACATAAAAATCTTCTGGTGAATGAACTGTTATCACTTAACGGGTGGAGCAGTATACTTCACTTGCAGAATTTGCGTTTATCAAATGGCTCAGAGTAGATTCATATTGTTGTGAAAACAGGTATCAGATTACTTACGTGCACAAGATGAATTAATTAATTTAAATTGCATTGCAGTGCTACAATGTGAACAGGAAATGCACTTCTAGGGCATGCAAATTTGTTGATTTTTTTATATTTTTCATTGTATCTTTTCTATTTTATTGGTGATGGTGATGGTTTTCTTTTCATTTTTGCATTTAAGGTGTTATTTCCCAAAAAGTATCATACATTCTAGTTTTCTCCAGGACAACTGTGGTATTTTTTTTTTCTTTTCTTTTTTTTAAAAATCCAAATTTTATTCTTCTATTATTATTACCATTCCAAATCATTAAGAGCTTCCACACTTCTTTTCATATCTATCACATCTGTAAAAATAATGACCATGCTAACCAACAAGTTACTGAAATGTTACTGAAATCTTTCAAGCATTTGGACTTGATAGGTCCTTTGAAGTATAATGACTTATTTTTTTTAATAACTTCAGTCTTCACTGTTTCTTTTCATGTGTTAGGGCTTATTTGTGTTCTTGTGCATGTGTTTCAGTCTTTGAAAGCAAAGTGAATTTAAAATAAAGAAAATGCAGAGTACTTAACCATTAGTGAAATACCTGAACTAATTACAAACAAATAAAGTGTAGATTGCAGTTGCCTTGTCAATCTACTTCTGTTGGATTTTCAGTGTTGTTTTCAAGCTCTTTTTTTTCCTTCCCTCACAAAAAAAAATGTCAAAAGCTGTCCATAGAACTTGGTTGGAAGTGTAAACTCCTGTGTGCTTTTCTTTCAGAGTGTGGACATGAGTCCAGCCAGCAGCACCGCCTCACTCCCTGTTAGCCCTCTCCCTGAGGAGCCATTATTTTTCAAGGTATGGTAAATTAATTTAATATTAAATATTGTCTATTAATTTCAGCTTGTCATGTTACCTGGGATACCATGAAGTGCCATTGTTACTTCTTCCTTTTCTTTAAATTACTGTGATATCAGCGGATGTGCTGTGTATATAGCATGAAATTTTCAAGGAGTACCTAGAATAAAATATTACTGGTTTGGAGAGGAATATTTTTCCATTGCACTAGAGCTATAAACTGTTATTTATAACACTGTTTTTATCCATCTCATCTGCCTGTGATACATTTTCATATGTGCATTCCTGTATATGTATGCATCATCAACAAATTGCTCTTTATTTTGTATTTCAAGTGCATGTTTTAATGAAACAATGATTAGTTACTCCAAGGATACAGGATACATTAAAGATCTGTCAAAGAACAGATTGGCATAAATCCAGTGTAAGCTGCAGGCTTGACATTCTAATTAATATTAATAATAAATGTTAGGACAATGTCCACAACTTCGTGAGGTTTAAGCTGTGAGAAGCAAGTGGCAGGATGTCACTTTTTCAGCTGACCTCATGGTATCCCCCCCTGGGATACAGAATGGCCTTAGGCAGAGACCAGCTTTTGGAAAAGGTCTCCTGAGGCCACCCAGCTATTCAGGGCAGTGCTGTGTTGGGAAGCAAAGAGGTCACCTTGCCAGTTGTTTGCTTAGATAAGAAAGAGGGAACTTGGGTTTTCATCACCATTGACTCAATTGTCATAATATGGACTAAGTTACACTCACAGGAGTATCCCTTTTGAAATTTTCTCTCTCCAAAGTAATTTTCCACCTTCTGTTTGGATAGTATTAGTTGCTTGGGTTGTGTTTTCAGATATTTCATGATGATGTTAAATTAAAGCCGAGGACCTGGAATTAATGAAGGTTGGTGATGTAAAGTTTGCATCTCTCCTGCACATGTCCCCAGTGCAGGAAATAACAGCATCCTTCAGACCTGAGCAACTACAGAAAAAAAAAAAAAAAGAGAGTTTGTCTCTTTCCCCTGTTTGGCATGTCTGTGCAGGAGTTATAGCCTATAGTTCTAACCAGCTAGCTAGCCAGCTGATTCCTGTTACTAGAATGGTAAAGGATTGTGCTTGCTCAGTTGTTCATCAGTGGAGGTACAGATGGGATATCAGTAGTCAGCTATTCACTGATTTTCGTTCCTCTTTTGGGATTTGTCATTTTCAGGATCCCAGTCCCTCAGTCACATTTGGCTGAAATTGAGTAATGTCGTGCCAAGGTATCAGGGTACGCTTCTTTTTTTCCCTTGGGACACCACATTAAATGCACATTGAAGTCTAGTCAACATTTGAAGTCAGATTCAGTAGTTACTGTGCCTCCCTGTGCCTGGAAAGCCATTAAGATACGTCACATAAAATGAAACAGGCTGCTCAGCTCAGATAAAGGTGTAAGAGGTTAGAAAATCTAACTTGAAAGAGCACAATAAACTCTCATGCTGAGCTAAGCAAACACTGCTGTGTTTGCATCAGGGACACTCTGGCAAGTACATTGTAGTGCCTGTATTTTTAAAGGAAATGGTGCTTGTATAACTCAAAAAGGGTTGTAAATTACTTATTTGAAGTGGAATAGTTGCTCTAATAAAACAATAAAGATCTTTTTCATATTAAAAGTCTAGTAGAAAATGGTACAAGAAAATGAAAAGTAGGGCAGGGAGCATTATTTTATCTTTTATTTTCAATCAGTTTTCAAAACAGGAAACATTTTCCTTTGGAATTCAAGTAAAATGGGGGTCAGACCATGAAAAAGTCAAATCCATCTCACAGCCAATGCACTTTAGTAGAAAAAACAGTAATATAAAATGTGACAGTTTCTGTTATTTCTCCTTAATTCACTCCTAGGGAGAGCACTATTGTTCCAGTAGTAATGTGGATAACAGGTTTTACAAGCCATAACCCTCTCCAAATACTGTCAGTCAATAATATTGGCTTTTGATGATGGGATGATGCATTTCCCTTAGCAACATGATAATAACCTTTCCCACCTCCTGGCTGTAGAAATGAAGATTGAAAAAGAAATTCCATTCTGTGGTTCTGAAAACACAGGTGAAATGAAGCAGGGCCCTATAAACTGCCTCTCTTTGGGATAGTTGAAGATCTCTGGGATAATGAGCTTTTATATTAGACTGTGAAATGAAACCAAGCTCCAGTTCTCAATCATACCAAGAAAAGAGAACTGTCCTTCTTTGGATTTTAACAATTTGTCTTCAATAGAAAGTCTGCATTTCTGCATAAAGAAAGAGTAGAAATCATGTCATCATACTCTTATTTTGCATCTACCTTCGTCAAAACAGATGTCTGTCACTTTTAATCTGACAGGATATGTGCTGTATAAATGTGGAGAACTTAAGCTTGTTCAAAACCATTTTAAGATTTTGAATGTAATCTAATGGAAGTTGAAAATAAAATTCTTCTGGGAGTGCCTGCAGGTTGCATCTCAGCTGTGCTAATGCCAAACTCAGCTACCGTTATCCCAATGTGCTGTAACATGCAGCACTGCCAGAAAGATGCAGATCATGAGACCATACTCAGTAGCATTTGGAGGAAGATCTTTTTGAGTGCAGCAAGAGATAGTCCACCTGGGTCCATCGTATGCCATTATTTTATTTGAATCATTGTGCTTCATTTATGTTAAGGTCATACCTTTAAAAGAGTATAAGCGATACCTAGAAAGGAGAATAGAAAACAATTGAGTAAGAAATCACAATAGCCAGCTCCGGTGCTATTTAATCCTAAAAGCAACCAGGAGAAAATGAAAAGATAAACATAAAATTACTGCCATTCCACAACTTCTGCTTCATAACTGCTGTAAATCGTAAATTTTGTTTTGCGTGAGGACAGAACAACTTTGCACAGCAGCCAGACATACAGCCAGTCTTATGCGTGGCTTTGGGTTTCCTTCTCCCTGTGGGTTAGAGACAGTGGGTATCCAGAGCAGTCTTCCTTAGCTGGGCTCTTCAAAATCTCAGACAAAATTCCTATTCAGCCATGTATGCAGGCACTTTTGAAAACCTTTTCTAAAATAATTTTTGATAATATGCTCATAGGCATTTCGTTTTAGTGATTATTTTTATGTCAAATTCTGGCTTTCAACCTTCTGCTCTTTTCCGTGGTTAAAAGTATTTCAAAAAGCAAGATCTTTTGCCATGTTATGGGAAAAGTTTATTTCTCGTCTTGTTGGGATACATACTTACGTGGAATGAAGGAGAAGACCTGGAAGGAGAAAGAAAGTTTGGATTTTGGGTGCTTGGGTGGTTGAATTTGGGATTTTCTAACAGACTGTGTGGATTCTTAGTTACTCGATATCAGATTGTACGGGTTCCTTGTTTTGTTCCATTGTTAATTCACGTTCATTGTTAATTCCTAGTAAGTGTATTAACACAAAATGAAGTCCTCTTCTCCCTCATGGTAAGGCATCGCTGCTGATTGGCTGATACTTGCCGCAGCGATGCATTACCATATATGGTTATCCCCTCCCTAGTTTTACCATTTATGGCTTGTACCTCCCATTCCTTTCCTTATAGGGTACATCTGTCCCCCCCTGTTCCGCCTCCATTCTAGTAGGTTGTGTAGATGGCATATGAAAGGCTGTCAGCCATTTTAATGAACACCATTCTGCCTTCACCTTCCACCAGAGTGGTTGCTCCTTTCTTCCCCTACCAGGGCTTGTCATCCTCTCACAAAAGGACATCATCTTTATTGGTCGTTTTTCACTTAAACTTTTCTGTAGGGAGGGTCTTTCATTCAATAGAAATTTATTCTTGTGTCCCTGTATAATATGGCTTAAAGAATTAGGTCCTTATCTTGTGGGAAAAAGTTATGTCACAGTTGAAAAATTTCAGAATTAAGAATTTGAAATAAAACAGCAGAATGGTATTTGTCATGCAACTTTAACTCAAGTGTTATTCTATGTTATAATAGCAAAATTGTAGCTGGCGCAAATGTGAGTGACTTTTAATTATGACTGCTTATATCTATGCTCATTAGCTGGAATTAAAAATAATCCTGCATTTCATTTAGAAGATAAGTGAAGGAGGGGGTATTTCTAAAAGGTCAACTTACCGAACAATGTCTCATCCATTTTTTAGAACTCGTTCTACTGTGCTTTATTATTATAATATTTTATTATTTTTAAGTTGTTCTAAAGTGTAGTGACAGGCTCTTAAGAAGAGATCTGTGACAGCCATTTAGTACATGAGATATCTAATATTACCTAATTATACATTATCTGTTATAATGAGCATCAGTCTCACTGGTTATTAGCCAGAACCAAGTTGTAAATAATAACCATAAATCTATTATAGGAATGTTAAATTGTGTTTCACTTCTATGATTAATTTCAACTGCACTTTACTAATTGGCATTAAACAAAAGAGAAAAAAAATCTTCCATTCTTTCCTTTCTGCTTTGAGGGAGTTTAGAATTTCCTTCAGCATTTATTATCTTACTGTGTTCTGACTTCTGTAATTAATACTCTTGATGCAAATTCCCTGAGTAAGAAAATGGAAGTGCCAGCACAAGTATCAAAAGCTAACAGTCCTCAACAGTGTTACTGCTGCTGTAGGTCTAACAAGCTATAGATTTATACTAAATTAGGTCTGTACTAATGGTCCTGCAGGTCATCGTGCAGCTCTACAGACTCTGTAAATGCAGATATTTGCAGTTGCTAATCGGCATGACTGTGGCAGCTCGTGACATTTGTGCATACAACTTAGCAAGACATAAATTTTCCATTTGGTCATTAATCAGATTAATAATTTTACTGTGGGTATTTGGAATAATCAATATGAAGGTCACGGAAATGATCGCTGTTTAGCCCAGGTGACTTATCTTTGAGACTGTGACTTTACATATCTAGGTGAAGAATGAGGTCTTTTCCTAACTTAGCAGTGATGACAACAAATCGGCTCTGTACTTTAAAAAGCTTCTTTATGCTAGTTGACACAGCCAGCATATTTACCCTCTCTACCTTAAATGCACTATTTTCAATATATTAAGTATTTTTTCAATAAGAGCATTTTAATGTATTGTTTCTTTTTGTTTTCAAAACATCCTCAGAAATAATCACTTAGTCATTATGACCAATGGGCAGATACACGTTAGGGTGGTTCAGTGATCCTCTTTCGTCAGCAGGAGGCCTCTCTAGCTCTTGTCCCTCTCATTCCGCCCCTCCACCTGAATTTCTGCTTCCACTGAGAAGCACGTTAGTTCTAAAGCCTCTGTAATTTTGGATTTTTTTTTTTTGTTTTTTATGGAGTTGTTTTTGATATTTCCACAGCAGTGAGTAGAGTTATGGAATTATGACTCATGCAGTCCCACCTCTACTAATCTGCTGCCCCAATCTCCATTTTATTTTAAAACAGTCTGTCACCATTCTTCAGTGGTTTAATCAATTCCTCCCACCCTTTAATTTTATTTCCCATGTCAATATTTGCTTTCTTTATGACTCCCTATGTCTTATGGGTGTAGCACAGTCTTATAAAAGTCGCATCATCACAGCAGCTTTCTGCCTTTGACGAAAGCCTTCTGTTTTGTAATTTTTAAAAAAAGATCTATACATCTGCTTTGTTTTGCAATCTTTATTGTCCTAGTATATGAGATCTGCAAAAGCACAGAATTTATTCTGAAGGTAGGAGTGTGAAGTAGGTATTATGGATCCTGTTGCAAGATGCTACTGTATATCTATTAACTCTCTTCCTTTTTCTTGGGAGCACTGTCTACTCTTTTCCTAAGGAACATGACTGCCAGCAAGTCTGTCTCAGTAGAACCACATCACCTGTTTCATGAGGTGTATTTGCATCAGCTCATCCAGCAGGGTGTGGATGTGGCTGTGAAATTGCCCTCCTAAGATTTGACTCACATTAAATGGAGTGACAAAGAACAGTATTATCAAAATAGAACTTAATGGAAGGAAAAAAATAAATAAAAAAAGCCAAACCAAGAAACTTTCCCTGTTTTTCCCTGACCTCATAATTTCTTTGAGTTTATCCTGGCCATTAAACTGAGTCTGGGAAACCAGCAAGCTGTCTCTCTCCCAGCACCTTCTTTGTGTCTGCCATTCCTTCTGACGTCTTACTCTTGTTGAAAATACATTATGTTTATGGGCAAATTTGATCAAGTCTTTATGTACTTTGTGTGTGTCCATTGAAAAAGCTGTCCTGTACACCATGGAACCAGAAATACCTACCTCTTCCTTCAGGTTTAGAAAGGAGGAAATACAGAAGACAGTGGAGCTACTGTGTAATCCAAAAATACTGCTATACAGTTTTAGGAATACTCTATGTGATTTAATCATTCAGGTAATGCTTAGATACTTCAGTCTATTAGACCTCCCTGTGTGGAAGTATTTGATTTAGCTCTCTTAGGGGACATTGGGTGAGTAAGAAGAAACAAATAGACTGAATAATCAATTTTTCAAGGCAGAGTAAGGACTAAGGTAGTGTAACAGTGTTAAGAAACTGTAGGAAAGAGAATATCCCCCTCAGTGGATATTCTTTCCTGAATGACTAATGTATAGTTAAGGAAGATTTTATCACATGGGCAAAAGTGGTTGTGAGTGCCTGTGGGTAACCTACATCTGCCAGACTTCATGCATGGACAAGACAGACAAATATTCACAAATTCTGAACATAATGCTATTTCCTGAGATTGCCATTTCCTTCAGGATTTGCATCTCAAAGTCTAATCTGAAAAGAAAATACTTCAAGAGAGGTAATAGCTGAAGGCCTTGACATGTGGGATCATTCAAGAAAACTTGTACAAACTCAGTAACACCGTTGTTCTGGTACAAGGAACATTTTACAAGCTTTATAGTCTCCCTCCGACTCCCATCCTTTCTAAAAGAACACACAAAATTTTATTGTGAGGAGTGTAGATACAATGTGTGTAATTTTCCAGCGTTGCTGATAATTACAAAAAAAATCAGGTATGAGACTGGAAGCTGTGTCGTGTTGTCTGATTTATTTCTGCCTCATTGCCTTAATAGTTTTCTTTCTTTCTCAAATTCTGTGGACATGCATTCTTTGTAGCATGTTTTCCTTGATTTGTTGAAACTTTTGTCAAAGCATGATGGTTATTTCAATATTTCAAAATTGTAATCCATGACCTTAGGCAAAATTCATGCTATGGGAAACCTGCTCTGACTGTGAGTAGTGCGGGTGTGTAGCTGGGAAGGGGCCTCAATCCCAGCTCAGCGGGTGTAAATGTGACTGCCAGGGTGGCTCCTGGATGGTCAGACAGGGAAGTTTCCTTAACAAGCATCTGTAAAATACGATGAATATCTTTTGCGTTTATTAGTGAGCAGAATTATTGTTACATGGGATTTTGAGTAAAGTTCTGTTTAAATCAATGACACAGCGCCTACTGAATACAGTGGCATGTACCTTCATGGTTTATGTTCAGGGGCATCAGATACTTTAGAAGGGAAAATCTTAATCTTAATCTGTAGTGACTATTTTAATCCCATCAGTTATTTTAGAGGTGAAAAGGTAAATCCATATTGACCATTGCAACCCAAGAGTATTGTTTGTGGTTGTATTATCATAAGTGAGATAAAATTCAAGTGTTTTCATATACTTTATTCAACATAAGGAAAATGTAGAACTGTTTGTAATGCAGGAATTCATTTAATAATAGGGATTCACTTTCCAGTATGTGTTAGAACAGTGGATGTTTTCTTCCTAGAATAAATTAAGCAAATTGGGGATTTGAAATGGGTTTCCTACATCTCAGATGTGTCTTCTCACTGTAGCAGGTGGTTTCTCCCTTTCTAGCCAATGACTTGCATTTTTTATCCAGAAAGCCTCTGAAAGACATTTGCATGGAAACTTAGCATGTTCTTGATGAAAAGTTTTGGCTTGGTCAAATGGATGATTTCAAATGGAAATCACCTGATTATTGACTCACCTAATAAAACAGGTGTAAAGGACTTTCCCAATATTGAAATAAGTAATGTTAATGACCCAGCCAAATTTCCAAATATAATCTCGGTGGGAAAATAGGAAAATTGTAGGAAATACAGGGTTGGTATTTTGAACTTCTTATAAAGTTGAATGTCTCAAAAGTACAACACTAAGAATAACTGACTGATTTTGATAACATTCTCCTAGAGTTTAAAGAGACAGATATTTTGGTGAGCAATTCAGGCACCCATTAAGGAGTGGATATATTCTGCTAATAGTAGTCACCTGGAATTAAAGGCTAGATTTAATTGCTGAAACAGAAACACTTCGTGCCACTTAGGAAACACAGCTATATCCTGCCTTCCCTCTTGTTAACTCTCTGGTAGGGCAGACAAGGTATTAGAGAGTGATGAATGCTGTGTTGCTGTACTTTGAATTTTGTTGTTTTCCTGGTTTCTTTTCTATTTGAGTTTGCTATTTGGTCATGCTGTGTCTCTTAGTAAGTTATTAACTCCTTGGCAAGTCACTTGTTTATATTGAGCTGTTTAATTATATGGAGGACCTTAGCTTGTCTAGGAGGTTTTGGTTGTATGATACAGGTGGTGGCTTACAATGTATGGTTGGGACTTCTGAGCTGCTGTTCCTCTTTTTGCCAACATTTGCATGGTTATATAATGTTAAAGTAAGTTCTGTGTGAAAAGAAATATTTTCATTTTCATTCAGAGTTTATAATGTGGTGTTGGTGGTATTGGGGTAAACTTTTGTTTCTGGAAGGTGTCCTGTTCTCTGATTTTAACTCATCACATGTGTATTCTGTTTACTCTCTGATCTGCTCCTTGTACAGTTCAGTACTTTGTTTGGTAGTGAAATATACTTGTAGGTTTAATGCGTTATCATTTCTTTAAGAACCATAAAGCTTTCTTTTGCCTTTTTTATGCAGTTTTTTTAGAAAACAGGATGAGTAAAAGGGTGTCTTTTTTAATTGAAGTGTTGTTAGATGTAGCTGTATGATCTGGCTCTTAATGGTAGTCCAGGAAGTTCTGTGTCTTTATGTGTGTAGATAAAGAAATCTATTTATTCAGGCTTCTTCATTTATCAGAGATAAATAAGAATCCTAAAAGACTTTGGGGATGGAGACAATGAAAGTGTCAGTTGAAATTCTTTTTAAAATGTTGAAAACCTAAGTCTCTGGGTTGTGGGTATGTTACACTGTTTTCATGGGGAACACATACAGGAAAATGCCATTCCTGCTTTAAGTATCTTACAGATAATTTGGAAAATAGAAATTGTCTAAAAATCACAATTTTTTTTTTCCAAACTCTTTTTTTTTTTAATAAATGGATGAAGATATGCTTTACTTGCAAATTTCTGTTAAAAAAAAAAAGAAAAGAAAAGAAGGGGGCTAAAGGGAAAAAAGAGCACTGCCTTCATGGCTGAAGGAATTTATAATGGGAGGGAGGAAAAAGCTCGCAAACAGACTTAATTTGATTTTTTGTCCTCATGAATGAAGAACTAAATATTCAGCAGATTGTGTGACAGAAAATCAGAGGGAATACATGAACTGAGAAAGAAACTTCTTTCTTTTAGATATGATATCTTTGTGTAAGGATGAATGCTATAGATAAGAAGGAATAGCAGATTTTTAATTTGGTTATTTTTCTAAGTGTTTTTAACTTGTGCAGTTATGCAGTACACTGTTATGGGAAGCCGTGTGATAATTGTGCCATTTTAAGTCAGAGTCCTGAAAGATTAATGGAAGATTGAAGAGGTTGTAGTGAAAGAATGTTTTCAGATGCGTGTCAGATTCTCAAGTCTGTATCTGTAAAGCTTGATGTTTGTTGGTTCTTACAAAAGGCAGCTTTCCTTTATGATAAGAATGATCACTTCAAGTTGTAGGATCTGGCTTTGTAGTAAATTTCAAACTGTTTTTTATTTTGACAAGAACAGAGAATCATGAACCCTTATGTCCAAATAATTGTGGTTTTTGTTGAGATTAAGATTAGCAAGGGCTTGTGGATCAAGGTATATAAACAATGGATAGGTGTCTTTAAGTACAGAATTGGAGATCTGCAAAGTGATAGGAGAAATTCTTTTCCATTAGTGCTGAGTAGTTCTGTTCCTAGACATCAGATGATGAGGTTCATTGCTGTCAGTGGCATGGTTGCACTTTGTTAGGAATTGGGAATGGCAGGGACCTCCTCTCTGTCCCAGCCAGTTGTTTACTCTTGTAGTATTTATTCTTTGCAGTGTTGTGTAGTCCCAGTCCTCATTTGATTAAATTCGCCTTGAAACAGGCTTTCCATCCCCTAATGCTTCTGTTCCTTTGGTGTCTGATTATCTCTGTTACTTGAAATCAATGTGACCATTAGCTGTAATTGTTACATTTCTTGGTGTTGTCAGTAACCAAGAAAAGAAATGAATAAGCCTGACTGGTTGTTGTTTATTTTGGGTTTTCTTCCTCACGATGAAGTTTCAGATTTAAGTCAAAGAGAGAAGCACAGAATGCTCAACATGAGTGTACAGAGCAAAATCTGTTTCTGATGCTACCAAGAAGAAACAAACAGCCAGTTGCTTTCAATACATCAGTAAAAAGAGGTCAAGTTCAGGAAAAAAAATTGGTTTATCTACAGCTGAACCAAGGGAAAATTCAGGAATAAAGATGAAATAGTTCTTACAAGCAATATGAAACAAATAGGGTCGCTGAAGTTTTTTTGTTTACAGTACAGTAAAATAGCTAATGCCTCACCTCTTTGACAGACTGCTATGTCTGCATCAAATTAAAAATGCTTAGGGAACATAGACTAACTGGCAATCTGCAGTATGTAGTCATGTACTGTAGGGAAAAAATACAATAAAAAGAAGAAAAAATAGGAAGAAAGCTGGTGGCAGTGAATGTTAAAAGTATTTCATTTGGCATGCCAGTGTTAAAGAATTTAGGAGTTTCACGCACTTAAATTACCAATTTTTAGTACTATGAGAGAAAAAGCTTAAAGATATTAAGTATTGCTTTCATTCTGGTATTGCAGCTGTTAAGTAGGATGAACTTGGGATGCTGTTTCAGAGGTTAACTTGGACTATAATGTTGACTTACTGTTTTTGAGTGATTGGTTTGCTCTGGGTTGGTTTTCTTTCATCAAATTTTCAATCTCTTTGGCTATAAGTATTTCTGTATTTGCAAGCTTAACAGGCCAGAATCTTCATGCCAGCTGTTCTGGATGTGCATTTGCTGCCTCATCTCTAGTGAGCTCTGCTCACTGAGCCGCTCTGAGAGGAGAGATTTTGTCAAATTGGTCACTTGAATGTGAGTTGTTGTATCAATACAGAATTAGATTTGGATAAGAAATGGTTTTCCTATCCCATGGAAATGTCAAATGTTCCTGGACACTCAGGTGCCTGGTATAAAACAAGCAGATCAGATGCTGTGTCATTTGGTCACCCCAAGCTGTAAGAGGCAAAGCCTTGAGCTGTGATGGAAAGGTGTTTGTCAGAATTAGAAATTACCAGAATGGTACTTGTGGCTTCTTGGTATCTTCATTAGTTTGGTTTATGCTGTGCTGTATTCTTGAGGATGATCCTTCAGTTGAAAATGCGTATATTTGATATTTATTGCTATGTTTATAAACATTGTCAATGAATAATATGTAGAGGCTTTTAAGTTATTAGTCCTTTAAGCCTTTTGCTTTAGTCTCCTCTTTTGAATATCTTTATCCTCTTTCCTTCTACAATCACAGAATCATTTATTCCAGCATTCTTCATTTCCATAATTACCCTTAGTGTCATGCATGAGGATAAATGCAAATTTGTTAGCAAAATGATAATTCCTTATCATGACAAGAAAAAACCCACAGAATTATCTGTCCATAAATTAAGCCAGCATTATATTGAGTTTAATCTATTTTATAAAGTGATATGCACCTCTTGGACAGAAAGAGATTCTTGGCATAAATGAAATTAATTGGGGGAAAATCAGATAATGTTATGAAGCCATCTTTTTTTATGTATCAGTGGTGCAATCATATAAATGCTACTTGCATGTCAACTAGATGTCTCCAGCATGCAAATTTGACGGGACTGATCATCATATATATTAAATAATTCCAAGGTGCAAAGGCTCTTGAAAACTAATCCTCATAATGCTCCTATAAGGTTAAGAGGCATTATCTTCCTTTCACAGACAGAGGCTTGAGGTATTTGTATGGGTGATACTGCATGCTGTCCTGATATGAGACTGTGCAACTGATTCTGGTTTTCCTGGTTTCAGGTTTCAGATGTTAGTAATTCCTCGCTGACCTGTCTTACTCAAAGCGCTAATATTCCCACTCAGAACAAGAGTTCTGCCACACATGTACTAGCCAAGCCCACTCTGCAAACAGATCTCCTCATTCGCAGCCACATGTAGGAAAAGATCTTTATCTTTAAATAAAGAAGTGGCATTTAAAGAATATTTGTTATATTTTAAGATAAATTCCATTTCATTAGTGCATTATACAGAAAAGTGATTTGTACCATGTGGTGCTTCAGTTTTCTATATAATACTGAAAATTTTTTTCCTTAAAGGAGTGGAAAGCTAACATGAAAAATAGTGTGTTTAAGCTTACATCACATTATTGGATGGGAAATATAGTGTGTTTAATATTCCTTTGTGTAGTTCTTCATTTTTTATTACAGGGTCCTTCTCATCTCATAAGGCAGTGAGTTTCTTTTTTTTTCTGTTTTATGTGTTTTCCCATCTGGTAGCCTGTACACCAAGGACTTTTAGTGTGGAAACATAAATGGCAGGCATTCACTAAAAAAGTTTAGTGGCTCTTCTGCCTCAAGGACATGAGGCTTAAGTGTCCATTGTTACTCAATCCCTCCTCTAATATTTTCATTCTTTTTTCTTGTGCTTTATGGAAGTCAGAATTGCTCAGCTGTACATTGGAATGTCCTGCACACCCCCACGAATCATTCAGAGCAAACTCTGTGATGTAGTTAGGTTGAAAGAGCATTCCCAGAAGGGTCCCAAAAGGCAAAACTCACTGAACCTAAGCAAGGTCTTGTTTCACCAGGGAACAATTGAAGTTAAATGGCTTACGATTATGATTTAAAGGACATAAAATGTTCTTCTGTGGTGCATCAGAGGTATTTGACTGTCCAGTTGCAGCTGGCTGTGTAAAAAAAAATACTCAAACTGAACATGAGGATGTGAACTGGAGTGCAGGTGATTTTGTGGGGTCCTTTTGAGCCTCTGTTGTCAGAAGAAAGATAAGAAAGATAGGAGTGTAATTGAGATAGCATTTAATGTCAGATCAAGCCTAATGGCAGAAGAGCAAGTAGTGGAGAAACATGGATTTGACCTAAGTTAAAGCCAAGATCAGAAGCATCTGTTCTGTGTATATGGTGGTTCTGTATGCTCTTGCAGGCCAGAGGTTTGGGGCTGATTTCACACAGCAAGAGTCAAAGGAAGCCTGAGCCCTGCAGTTCCAGTTTTTCTTGGCAATCAGTTGTGCCAGAGGTGTCCAGTTTAAGATGGATGGATAATGTCAGATGGACCATGGCACTTCTCTGTTCTCTAATGATGCCTCCCCAGGTGCATTCCGAAGTCTAGTATGCACACTGTTTGTACATAGAGGACTAACCTGTAGTTCAGTTCACCGACTGAAGTATTACTTAAAATTACCATCCTAATCAATGTGACTAATACTTTTCTTTGTACCTGCACTAAATTTGTCTCAAGGCTTATTGGTGTAGAAGAGATTCTTTTAATCTGAATTTGCTACATTACAAAACATAAGTACTGCCAGGGTGGTTCTTCAAAGGGTTCAGCTGAAAAGATCTCCCTGCAGATATACAATATACATAAGCTGTGCTACTTTTTGTACTTTTCATTCAACCATACCAGCCTATCAGTGATTTTATTTTTTTTTTCCAGTTGACATGTAGTTTTCATAAAATCAATTTAAGCTTTAGAATGGTTAAAGGAAGTTGGGTCAAGGAAGTACTATTTCTTTAAATGAATTCAGTAGCTTCTTAGTTTCTTGGTATGTGGCTGTTATGGGGGTGGGGAAAAAAAAAACAAAACCAAAAACATGCGATTGTCACACTGTGGTTAATGGAACATTAGATCATTGAGCATTTGGCAGCATAACCAAAATGTATATAACCAAGATGTTTAGTGGACTTGGCCAGTTGTTAGGTTAAATCAACAGAAACCATCTTTCTTTGCCTTGCATGAGTCCAGTTTATCAGGTAGGTCTTTCCATCTGTTTGCGGTTTTTTTTCATCCCTTAAATAACAGCATGTGCATCATTTTGTCTTCTTGACTCAGTTTTGGCTCTGTGATACCAACTGCTACAGAACAAAATTGCTGCACAAAATATCACATGGCTCACACCAGAAAAATACCTCCTCTATAAATATTTTGCCTAAAAAAGGATTCAAACAGAGTCTGTGATGTGACAGTTGATGTTTAAGCCTGTTCTTAAATAAAAATTCTGGTATGATACATGCTGGGAAATGCTGCTAATATGAATGAGGATTCCTCTTGTGCCATTGCAAAAAGATGTGAAAAACATGAGCATCTTAGAAGATTTTAGTGCGTAATACTGTCTTTTGCAGATTGACTGTTACCCCTTCCTTTAAGCAACTGAATTTTTAAAAGTAAGAATTTGTAGGCTTTGGGACATTTTTTACAGAGAGCTGAATGTATTTCCTAGTGTGATCCTTTTAGCTGCATAGCCTTGTCCCCAGTGGTGTTACTCAGTCTCCTGCAGAGTAGGTTGATTGCCACTTGTTGCAAAGAAGAACTCAATGCTCTTGAAAAACTGTGATAACCATTTCTAATGTTAAATCTATTTGGCAAGAAAATTAGTATCTGTGGGTATTGTGGTGGCATGAGCAAATGTCTTTCAAACAGCTTAAAGAAATTCCTGACACTTATTTAAGCTGTAATTTTTGTAAAAGCGATGTGAAAGAGTAATTGGTTAAATGACTACAAAAGAGATTTTAAAAGATCCGAACTCTTAGTCAATTACGTAAGAATATGACAATGTCGCAACCTCAGCAAAATTATTTACTTGTAAGGATCATGTTGTTTGTGACAGCTATCATCTTACTATGAGATGTCAACTGAGGGCCACAGTGACTCTTTAAAATTTGGTTTAGAAGTCCATGTTTTTAACTATTTAGTTCCTCATCTGAAGGATACATCAATGCTTGCTGAACCTGTGTAACACTGAGTTCTTGGTGTATGAATAAGAATCTTCGTCTTTTGTGCAAGATTTATGCCGCCTTCCCAAAGAGATGGATTATCACTGCTTTCTTAATTTTATTTTAGAGTTGTGTGAAAAATGCTGAGAAGTCATAAAAAGATGTGAGGATCATGGCTCAATACCATCCATTACCGTTTGAACTGAGAAGAGTTGATAATCCAGAATAGAATTTGATAATCCAAGATGACCTTGTTTTAACAAAAGAAAAATGTTTCAGAGAAGGGATGGAAAATACATGTGTAGTAATGATCTAGAGAATGAGTTGGGTGCTTGTCAGTCTTCATTATGTGTGTGAAATTTTTAGCCGTATTTGTATACGTTGTTGGGTTTTTTTATCGTACTGATTGACTGCCACACAGCTGTGCAGACATGAAGCTGTTGGGTGGCTTTCTCAAGGTCATGAACCTCCCTAATTCTTTTCTGTAACAAGTTGATTATTTTTCAATGAAGGAAAAATGGTGGAGTTGAGAGTTCTCTAACTTGAACTAACAAAAAAAATGAATAGGAAAGGTACAACATGGAGCTGTGACTTTGTGAAAAAGCTTGTCAGTGACAGGACCAGATCTTGTGATCTTCCACTTGGCTACTTGGTGCTTCTCTGGCTTAATCTCTTTTCAAACTTGGTATAGTCTTAGGCTTCCAGAAGTAGTCACATTTCCAGCCTTGCTTCTCTTCAGTCATCACAAATGTTTGTGTGTGAGATCTGGTTTTGTTTTGCTCTGCTTGCTTGTATGCAGGTGGGAAATGAGCTGGGATTGAGGATGGGGCACATGCTGTCATGGAACAAGCTCAGTCTAATAATGAGAGTGTAGGAGGTAGCAAAATGTTGTGTGAGAGGCTCAGTCCAGCCCAGCAAAACAGCCAAATTATCTCCCATGGCACAGGGTCAGCTGAGAAGTGGCTGTGGTTCTGTTCACTTCTTCCCAGAAAACTCAGAAGTTTTTTGTACTTAAAGTTCTATGTTCTTGTTTTAATCCTTTTAGTGTTTTGGATTGTGTGAGTTGAAGACCAGTTGGAGTTTATGGAATTTCTGGAAATTTTAATACAAAGTGTATTTCACTATAAAGTTTACTAGCAGGCTCCCCGGGGACCTGATTTCACCCTGATATCTACCCACCCACAGATACAGGGATACATTTCTTACAGATGTACTTAGTGTAAACATACTGTCAGTTTATAGCTGTTTTTTTAAATTACACCTGCTTGTGTTCAGAACAGCATCTGTGGAGCTCCTGACAGCAGCCTACTCATCTTGTCCTCCTCCTTTGTTTCATGAGAAGAAAGGGCATTAAAAGAAAATGGGAGGAAAAGTAAATCAAAGCCCAATCTAAGGTTATCAAGAGCCCTAGAAGAACGGATTGCATCTACCTGTGATTTTTCAAAAAGGAGTGCTGGGTTTTTCATTCTGGGTGTATGAAAGACAGAAGGCTGCAAGAGTGGGAATTTTGATTCATGATTTACAAAAATGTGTTCAAATTACAACTAGTGTGAGCTTTGTGCTCTTTTAGTAATTTATCTATAGAGAAAGATGGCCTTGGACTTCAGGTACAAAAGGGAGAATAGGAGGATACAGAACTTCTGTCCCAGAAACAGCATATGTGTCTTGGGGAAATAATGTAGATTATTCAAATTCCATCTGAAGAACTGCCTGAGTATACTTATTCTTTTTACTGGAATAGTGAGACTAATTTTATTAATCCTTTGAAGTGCTCAGAAGGCAACCATGGTATATGTGCAAAATGCTAGTACTTGTAAATGTTTTAATGCCAAAATACCTAAGAGTAGGCAGTGAACAGGATGCTGCAGGTTGCAGACTGAAAACTATGGGGGTGCTAATTGATAATAAGAATATTAATTTGCATCAAATAGTCTGCTCTGGCATCTGACTGTTTGACTGCTATGAATGTTATAATTTAATTACCAGATTTTGGAAGGTCTGAGGTTGTTTCATTGAACTGTTAAGACTAGATCTGTTATTCATGATAGGAATGGACAATGTCTTGCCTAACACAGTTTTCTTATACTGTGTCTAATTAGTTTTTTCCTATTATGAACATAACAGAGCTTCAGAAGGATTGATATCTTGCATTACAGGAAACATGTTGAAATCACCTTGTTTAGTGCTTTTTAATCTCATGTGTATGAGATTAAAACACTGCATATTTGACAGTTTAAATGAAATATTAGGTTCCCCTCCAAGTTGCGTTGGCCCTACTAAATAAGTTTGGATCAAAAGAGCTGCTGTAACTAACATAAGATGAATACATTCTGCAAAAGGCTGCTAATCTTGAGTGTGTTATTAAGTTCTTAGTTGTCATCTATTACATTATGTACATAAAGTCTGAAAGTTTAGGATAAGAGTTTTTATCACTGAATTCTAAGCAACATTTCATTACCAATTATTTCTTCTTTCAGCGTCTCTTTCCCCTTCCCTCATATCACAAGAGGAGCCAGACATTTCTTTCACGTTTAACAGATAATGAATCTGAAATTCAAATAATAATGAAAATTCCCTTTAACAAATAACTGTTTTCACCCCTCCATTTTCCTCTCACCTAGGTGGGTGAGGCTAGATAAAGGTGGAGGGATAAAGATGTCATGTAATGGTAACTGACATATGGTTTGATCTTTCCAGTGACTTAATTTAAAAGAAACACAAAGAAGAGCCAACAACTCGAAACTGTAAGACTTGGTCCTATTTGTTTCCATAGAAAATAAGCTCAGAGATCATGTCTCTCTCAGAAGGGAAAGGAAGGTACAATTTCTGTGTGGGGAAAAAAGAGTACAGCTTCACTAGATGCTGCCTGTGAAGACAGATTCACGTTCAAATTTTGTTACAACACTAATTTCTTGCTCCCAAAATATATCCATCAAATATTGGTAGCTATTGGTGCATGATAGCAATGTTTCATTTAGTCAAAATTAAATTTTAGTAAAGCAATTAACACAAGGGGGGGAAAAAAGAAACCCTTAAATGTATAGCAGAAAAAAGATTACAAGGCATGATGTGATCATACACCTTAGGAGACATGAACCTTTTTTTGTGAACTGCTAGTTACTGTTTTTCTGCAGGAAAGCTGCATGGCAAGGAGTAGTAGAAGATACCAAAATTAGGGATAGCCTCCAAATGGCTGATGAGTCATACCCTGCCCTCAAGAAAGTGTGAACAGGAAGAGAAGTCAGGGACTTGATGCTTCTTGAGCTTGTTGGCCAGTCTGTGGAAGTGGCATGACCTTAGCAGTTCCATAGTGCTAGTTTGTCTGACATTTGATGGATTCAGGGAGAAAGGCTAGTTTTCTGATTCAAAGGTTGTGCTGAAAAGCACCTGAATTTCTGCTGCTAAATTCCTGTCTGTCCTGACTGTTGTATAAGGGCTGGAAGAGGCTGGTCAGAACTGGGAGCCCCTTCAAGCGGCAAGAATTACATTCAGAGAAGAGGGATAATAAGAGACAGCTAGATGGGCTGGGGGACAGCGTCCCTCACAGTGGTGCTGTGGAAAGTTTTACTCTGGTCATTTCTGTGGAAAAGGCCTTGGTGATGTAGGAAGATCATTCCAGCTGGCATCTGTGCTGGCATGGGCGGAGGGTTCTTGTGACCTCCTTGACCTGCAGGTTCTCTCATTGATGGGCCTTGCAATTGTCAATGGTTTCTCTGTTATTTGGAGTATGCCACCTGCTAACTATTTTGGGAAACGATAAGTTGTCCAAAATCCACCTGAATAAAGAGATTGGCTCCAGAACAGAAACTGGCCAACCCTGCTCGCAGCAATCAAGGTTAAAGGAGAAAGATTACCAGAAGTGAGAGTTGCAACTGCATGCCCACAACCGTCTTTTTCATTTCTGTGTGGTGATGCAAAGGGAGAAAAAAGTCTGTCTTCCCATTATAGTCACATCAGCCATTATCTATTGAATCTTTCCAACACAGAGTGATGCCAAATACTGTTTCCTCAGCTTTTTGTCCATTCTCACTTGAATTACTTGGAATATTTTTTCCATACTAAGAAGGTAAAGATCTTTCTTAAACTCTTATTTTACTCTTCAGAAAACCAGATGAATTAAGTGTCCCTTTCCAGGAGCTTTTACAGTAAGCTTCTGCAGAAAATTTGTTTTCTCTTGCTCTTGGGAAGCATTGTATTTGATTTGTGAAATTTTGCCTCTGCAAGAAAGGATTCACCAGCAACATCTAAGAAAAATAGTTCTGCCTGATCAAATGAAAATGACTAATTTTTTTTATAACCTGAAATTATGCTTTTCCATCACTGGGTTTTCCATGGGGGAGAAAGGGGCAGTGAAACAGAAGATTAATTGGATCTTTAGGGGCAAGTGTGCAGATCAGTGCTAAGATACATCAGGATAATATAACTGTGGCTGAAGTTTTCAAGGTTGTCAGAAGAAAAAGAAGTAGTTGTTTTTCTTACCATTTGGTTCCTCCCCTCTCCCCCTCAATTTCTAGGTGTCTATAAGTTGAAAAAAGCCTAAACATAAATGATTTCATTTCAGGAGGGACATTCTTTCTTAAATGTAGCCCTTCCAGAGATGTAGTTATGTTGCTTTTCAAAACTGGCTGGTTTAGCTGATGATCTCAGAAGTGCCTAGTGCTGTAAGCTCCTTACTTTCTGCTACTTAGCATAAGACATGGAATGGAGCGGTATTTTGCACTCAAATCCTCAGTAGTTACTTCCAGTCAAGTCTCTTAAGAATTGCTGTTACCTAAAATCAAAGATTCCTTGAAAGCCAACAGTAAACATCATCTTTACTAAAAAGAAATGCTGGATCTTCAGAGCAGGTGATGCTTTGTATGGAAGTTGAATGTTTGAAAATTACAAAGGGAGCAACCAGCTAAGGTGTTTAAGATTAAACTGTCAATAGTTTGTTACATTTCAGGTAGCTTATCGCTTTTTCTTTGGGGGGTGATCTGTGAGCACTTGTCCAAGGCTTCCAAAATATTTTTAATGCTTACTATGAAATCCATTACTGATTCATTTGAATATGAAAAAGTGCTTAATATCAGTTAAAAGCATTTCCTGTGTGATGTCACTGATGATAATAAAAATAGAGGAAAGCTTATTGTAGCTATGGTAGGTATTTATATAACTGGAGACTTCCTTCTAAAAAGTAGCTGTATCATTTACACAGCTTGTGGAGAAATAAGATTGTCTGAAAAAAGAATTTGCTAATGGTACAGTTTGTAAAATGCACGCCCAAACATAGATTCAAAATTATATGCAAGGTACCTACTTATTTTAATACACTAAATATATTTCTAAAGAAGTAACGTCATTAGACTCTCCTGTTTGGGAAACTTGTTCAAGTTCATATTCACTGTTGTACATATAATTTTCCTGTTTTGTAAAGCCACTGCAATCTGTAAATTGTTCTCAACTTTTTATTTAACAAATTTATGAACTGAATTTTAAGATGCTGCTAGAAATGTCCATATAACCTGGATACCCCTTTCAATACATTGATTTCACAGTAGTTCTCCAAAACATATCTTTCAATTTTCATGACAAGTTATTTCTATACCTCTGATATCCTGATGAATATGTAAGTTTTCTGCACAGGAAGGTGTTTTGCCATACCTCACTTGTTGGATGAATAAATATTTTGAAAAGCATAATTTTCACTACAACAACTTCCCTTTATGGTCTTTAATAGTAGGTCTAGTACAAACAAGTATCTTTGTTTGCATGTGTGCTTGGGTTCATCAGTGCACACCTCTGGCATTTTCAGCACTGGAGAAATAAAATCCAAGAGTCATAGAAGGCATGCTTCTCAAAAAAAAGGCAGCCGTAGTGAACAGGAATGTTTTCTTAAGGAATGGTCCCAGCTATTGGAACTTGATGCATAAATTCACCAGTGCTCAGAGAATTCAACTAAAAGTCTTTCACATATTCATAATGTAACAATATTCTGATAGTGAGTGGTGTTGTAATAGCAATTATTTCCTTTAAAAAAACCCCAGGAGTCATCTAGCATCCCTTTATTATATGGCCGTGTCAAATGCAGAATGAAATGTGATAGTCTGCTACCATTACTGCCAGTGTCTTTATGTAGAGGCGCTATTGTATGAGCCGCTTACAAATACAAGAGTGAAAGTGGTGTCATGCCCTCAGATATGTAGGGAAATCATTTGCACAAACTTGATGTTCAGGATGAATAGCCATCAGATGGCAACGAGACAGTCTGGGTATTGTGCCTCTGCCAAATAAGTGTACAGTAATGAATGCCTGCTGAAAGAAAACACAGACCTGTGATCCCAAGAGGAATGTTTGATGAATCTCAGGACCATCCTATTTGTACTTAAAAGATAAATATCTTTAACCTTTCTGATAGGGATACAGCTGTAACCTGGTATTTCAAAGAAGATACATGTTTTTTTGTTTGGTAAAAAGTTACACAATTAACAGATCTTTGGAATTTGGTACTATCTGAGTAATGCATAGTACGTGTTCTGCACCTTGAGAAAACAGTTGTACAGACGAAAGTCTGTCAAATCCCCATTACTTTCTGAATATTTCCAGACCCAAAAGTTATATTTAGGATGTGCTTGGATTAACAGTCTAAATGAGCATAATTTCTTTTTGTTAGTTACCCGATTAGAGCCGGATAACTTTGACTAAATAAATATTCTGATTTTTACTAACACTTTTCAAAATGGTATTGTGAGAGATGAGTTTCTCTTGTATTTGTTGTATATGCATGCTGGCATATTCCTGGTTTGACCCTGTGTTTATTACAGCTTTATTTACTGAAGTTACATAGTATGTATTATCACTTTCTTTGAGAAGTTGAAATAACATAATTGATTTTGAATTGAATTGAACGATTGAATTATAACGATTTTACATGAACTTTTAAGAACACTTTCACTGTAGCTCAAATAATGAAAGATCCAAGTTGTATGCCTGATCATAAACTTGTAACTTTTAGGAATTAGTTGGCACATTTTGTGTGACTGTAGCAGGCTGTAATCCAGAGCATTCCTTGATGTGGAATGGTATTGCTCTTAATCTGATTTGTGTATTACTCTTTTCCAGAAGTTTACAGAAAGCCCTTCCACCTTCGGTATGAATCAATCTGTAAATCCTCCTCACCTTCTCACAAAGGGTACCTTCCGAGACAGTAAGCTTTGTGAGGTAAATGCCCCACTTTGCCTTTTAGATCCGTGCTAAAACAATCACACTTCCTTGTCCTGTCTTTCTGGACCCAAATTTCACCCTTTGATGGCCCTCCCTCCAGGCTGTGCTCTGGATCTCAATATTCTTTCTTGGCTCTCCTGTCCCTGCAACATGTTTTTGCTGAGCTTTGTAGTCCTGATTCTCAGCTCTGATAGATGCAGTTTGAGTTCATCAGCCTAAGTGGCACCTCTTCTAGCCCATAAGTGCTATGAAATTAATCTCCCCATTCTCCGGAGCCGCCTCAATGAAACCACACAAAAAGGGACATTTTTGCATTTGGTTATGGCTGGGAGTGTTTTGTTCTCTGTGTGCAAGTGAACCAGTTTTGCCAAGTGCTCTTCGTGTCCTCTTACACTTTTCTTTCAGCAAATTACATACTTAAGTTATTGATTGAGTTAGAAACCTGTTGAATGAACAATTTTTACAGTTAAAAAAGCAATTTTTTTTTTTTTTTGTTACTATGCTTTTGAAAAATTGTTGAATAATGAGAAAACTGAGGATGGAGAAACCCTTAAGTTTAACTACTTGAATTATTTTCTGTGGTGGGAGAGGATAAACAATTGACTTTTGCCTTCTATTATGATGAGAGCCAAGTACACTGTTGAGAATAAGCCGTACTATCCTGGCTTTGAGCAGTGGAGAACTTGAAGGGAATAAAATGAGGTGCAGTTTGTTTTTGGTTCTTAGACTGTGCATCTCAGCACTATCCTCTGATTAGTTAGATGGCTCTTTGTCTGTTCTGTGTTTAAAAATAAGCCAGATATCTTCTTACAGTAGTTTTCCCTGCATTAAAGAAGCGGGAGGGAGTAATCAATATTTTAATTTATTTTCTATCACAAGGACTATTATAGTGATATGAAGCATAGAGAGAATGTTTCTGTCAGTGCAAAAATAATACCATCTGGTATTTAATTTTGATTATTATATGAAGCTTAGAGTAAATTTTTATGATTTTCTGTCAATTATATCTGGTGATATACACATTCCTCTATTAAATCACATTCATTATGCTTACCATTCTGTTGATACTGAAATAGGTATGATATAAAGTTATAAAACTTCTATGAAATCTTGATTAGAGAAGCTTGTATGAGTTGGTGATCCGTCCTTTCTGTCTCAGGAGAATGAACATAGTGCATGGCTATTTTAAAACATAGGTTGAATTGAGTAGGCATAGATCAAGTGCTCTGCCAGGTATGTGTGGGCTGTCTTTTATCTGAATCAAGAGACTGAAAATTATATCAAAATAATATATAGTGATCATAGCACTGCCTGGGGTATAGGGAAAAAAAAAAGAACAAAAAGACTGAAAAATATTAGGCATATTTGCCGTTCTGTCAATCCTCATGCCTTGCACCCAACATCCGGAGGTATGGTCTCCTCACCTTCTCATTCCACGTAACTTGCTTTGGCCCTTTATTTTCCATCTGTAATGTTCAGCTTTCCCTGGTGGGAAATGATCCTTAGCTTATGTTCCAGTCTAGATGTGCTGTCTACTCAAGGTCTAGTCAATCTTTGGGTTTTTTTTTCTAACTCTTTAAAATCTTGTCTCTTATGGTCTGTAACATCACACTCTTCTCTCTATCCTTTGCTCTCTTTTCATTCATTTGAGTCTCTCTTTCTGCTGGAACAGCAATTTTCCAATGGAGTTGCCTCTAAAAATTATTGAATACTTAGAACTTTTCAGCTGTGGGCATTTCTTCATGTAGCCCTGACTTCCTTCCTGAAGCCATTATTTCTTCTTGATGACTTCTGCAGGATTGCATGCCTTCCAAAACAAGAATGAAAGATGAATACTGCACCAAGTCTTTCAGCAAATTACTTTCTTACACATCAAAAGTTCAGACACTTGAGAAAGCGTTCATTTGAGGTTATTGTACAAGAAAATTAGATTGTGCTTATACATAATATGACACTATTAACATTACAGAATCTGTTTTGTTGTTGATTATTGTAAATTGTAGCAGAAAAAATGTTTTCAGATTTTCTGTGGCATTTATTCTGTTGATCTTCTGCTTCAATGATTTTTTTTTTATCAAAAGCTGTAAACTTTTCTTCCCCTGTTTTTTCTAGCTTCCTCTGTCTTATGTCATGTTTCTTATTTGTTCCTTCTTATAATCCTCTTTGCTGTTGCATGAGGGAGCAGCACTCCTGAGGACTACCCAAGACCAAATAAGCAGACATGTTGTTCCGAGCAATATAATACTGATCTCTGTGCCGAATTGTATTACTAGTAGAATAAGCATAAATTCAGTTAGGATAAGTAGGAGTCAGTATATAAAATAAAGGAATAAGAGCAAATTAGAAGGGCAGTGCTCACTCAATGCGTCATTTGCCACTTATGTTCAATAAAGAACTGCATAGATGCTTTTTTGGGGGGGATTATGGGATTTCAGTCATAACCACTGGAGAGGATTGTATGCTTCCATTATGGTATTCAAATGCATACATTTCTACTGTTTTTATTTCTGTAACAGGTTATCTCTAGAAATTTGACGGTTTGTATAATTTTGTGTTGTGCCATCTCTCTCTCGTTTGTTACGTATATATTGAATTTAACATTGAGAAAAGTGATTCAGTCAGCAAACTTGTTGTGCAGCAAAGGATTCTTTTGCTAATAGAGTAGAATTTTACTTACTGTTGATGACTAGTTTAATCCTTTTGATCTCATTCATACTTTATGCATATATACTACTTTGCTTTGAATGTACTGGATTGCAAAGGCTAATAGCATTCCTAACGCATATTAAAATAGCTGATTTGTATCAGTGCAAAAGGATTTTCATTGTTGTGAGGTTTAGTAGAGAGCTGACAGTAGGGCTAAACAGTAAATAATAATTCGACTTTACAGAGTAAAAGAACTATAAACTAGTTGGGCAACAAGATGCCTAGCAACAGCGCACATTGTAGAGGGCAAAATAGGAGTTGCCCAGATTGATCTTCATGTTACTATAAGCTATGTGTTTATCCCAAAAGCTGCCTCTTTTTATTGAAGAAATCTATGCTTTGGTTTTAATGAAGAAATTCTTCTCTGTAGAATCAGTCTGGGTTTTTTGGTTTTCTGAAGTCTAAACTCATCACTCTGCAGGATATCAAAAATTGCTGTTTGTTCCTGTAGGTATATAACACAGACTTACTAGTTTGCATAGTCCCATTAATTTTCATAATACCTAGTAGTATGTGCTAAACCTATTCTTACTAATTGAGAAAATATGTATGGCAAATCATCTGTCTTCATACAACTGTGGAGACAGAAGATGAGAATCTAATTCTGTGAATATTCTGGCAAGAGCAAGGGGCAGGGGGTGAATTATGTGCAAAAGTATGTTTTGTTTTGTTAGTGATATTGCATTCAGTGGTGTTCACCTGGACATGTTCTGCTACTGTATACATGGAAGAAAGGCTGTGCTGCAGCTTTAGTGGTATTCTGTCAGGATACTACATCTCTATCTGTTAAATGTACAGACAGACTTGTTTAACCTTAAAAATTCTGAAGTTTTCAATGACAACAACAAATAAGGTTCAACTCATGATCTTTGCTTGGTTCTTTTTTACTTAAGCTAATAAAAATGACAGTAAGTTTTCTTACGCTCACACCTTGGGCCAAACTGTAAAATGTATCCCGTAGTTCATGCAACCGGCTTCTTTGTTACGGATTACAGATGTGGTGTTAATGTTTTCATAGCCTTTTACGTGAGTTCTTGTTTTAGATATGGCAAACGAACTAAAGCAGTGTCTCTGGATACCATAAAGGAGATATTCTTTGGAGTTAACTTGTGATGAAAACTTCCCGTGAAAATGAGTCATTTAATCAACAATTAAAGAAATTTCTAATATTTGCTTCAGAGATTTAACCCATGAGATAGAGTGCTTAATACCATCTTTAAAGATCAGACCTCATTGGGACAGATGTTTAATCATTTATAGTCTAGAAGTCATCTCTCCCTTTAGGACTACATAATTTTCTAATTCATTCTGTGACTGTTGGCATAGGATTTTCACACATCTAAATTCTTGGTTGGGGGCGAGGGGAGTCAGATGAAATGATGCATATTACCACAGCAAATTTCACACTTGAATGATTTTTCTCAACTAATTTTAGCAAAAACTTCTACTCTTTTACTGCACAGTCAGCCATTTTATGTTTCTGGGGTTAGGATTTGACTTTTATAGAACAAAGTTAATACAAATGGCGCATAAATATAGCCGCAGCTGAGAAATAATAGTTGAGTCTAAATTCTAGTTGCTTTTCTGTCAGACTGAGGATCTTTGAAGGACAAGGGTTCAAAGCACTGACAGTAGCAGATGCACCCTCAGTGAGAGTTTACAGTACTCAGTGTCCATCACTGGAGTTAGCCCTGAGAGCCATCGGCTTCTTTTGTTCAGATTTGCACTTAATCTCCAATCATGAAAGGTAACTGAGAAGGAAATAACCATCTTCCACTTTTGACTTTGACATATGGGAATTGTTCTGTATAATTAGATTTTAGGAAGAAGAAAAAGAACTTGATAACACCCAGTTAGCTAAATGACAAAAACAACATTTTAGGGTGTTGAGTCTATTTTCAATTCAACAGGCAAAACCCCGCCTTTATGTTAATTTTGTGTTAGCAAGGGCTATTATACTTAAAATTCAGAGAGAGTCAACTCAAAGCAGGTCTCTTAGGTTACTGCCTTGCGTGAGATTTGATTCTTAACCTCAGTGCCACACCACAACTCCCAGAAAACTGCAAATAAGTGATGCAAGTGAGAACAAGGTGAGTCTTCAAAATGTGCTGTATGATCAGCTGTGTGGATTAGCTAAGATGCAGCTAGCTTTATGCTACATACACAAACAAGGATACTGTTAAACAAACTTCACTTGAACAGATTAACTTGTTGTATTTTGCCCTGCTGAAATTACTGAGTTTTCTGTAGCTCCCATAAATCCACTGTGTACAGTTGTCAGATGACTTGTGCTAAGGTTTGCCTCAAATCCTCCCACCTAGATGTGAAAGGGGGTACTATGGTGTGGTGAGTTTGTTTTGCTTCTATTTTCAGTTTCACAGCTTAAACTGCAGAAATATTTCTCCTTACACTGGACCACTAAAATGTAAAATGTATGTCAGTTCATGTGTTGGACTAGATATTCCGTTGCTAAGGATACTGTTGACACTCAGAAAGGTTATATACAAGGAGAAACATACAAATTTTAGCTGATTGGGAAATCCGTATTAATCACTCCTAAAATAAGAACCACAGAAATGCCTTCATCACTTTCAATAATTGAAAGTATAACCAGGAATTTTGTGGTAAATCTTCTGAGGTTCGGGCTCACCCTACCCACCTTGATGTATCTGGAAATCTTTAAGGAGTATAAAGAACCAGCATGGCTTGGGAAAATTGTGCAGACCTTAATTATGCCTGATGCAGTTGTAGTATAGGATAAAGAAGATTAAGGGGTCTGAGAGCCATAACAAGCAAAAGAGAATTGAGTTATGGTCATGGCAACAAATGGAAAAAAGTTTTATTCTGAGATTTTTGTCACTGCCCTTTTTTTTCAACTTCTCTAAGATTACAACAGTGATCAGTTAGAAGACTTCCGTAAGGTTTATTCTATTAGTTTTCTAAGTCACAGTGCAATAGCAACAACTGCCTTTAGAATAATAGCACACTGAACTGTAGAGAAGGTATCCCAGAAACCTGTGTGTTGGCTTTCTTTGTTTTTGTTACTCTCCATTTGTGATACTTACATGTACCATATTTTCAACAGGTATATGAAAATATCTGGGAGTCAGATGCTGCTGCCCTGTCATTTTCAACAGTATCATGTTCCAGTAACAGCTGGGGGAGCCAGTTGCTGGGGGAAGTGTTGCAAAGCTCATGTGAAGGACTGAGGGACACCTATTTTTGTACAAAAAACCAGAATAACAGGATAATCTATGTGTGGTTCAGAAAAAAATCTGTTCTTTTGCACTAGAAAATAAGTCATTAGCCATTTGTTTGTGAAAATTTGTGGAGAATGAATTCTTTTGAGGTAGTGGGTGTTTGGAGTTGCTAGAAAACATGAGACATGAAAATATAATGACATGTTTGAGAGCTGCAAAGNGGGGAGTTATCACACCTGAATCATTGGTGTGAAAACAGGGAACCTTCTTATCTCTGTTGTTTTCCCACGCACACAGTCCATAGCCTGAGGTGCCAGGTGTGTCCTGGGCAGCTGTTGCAAACAATGCATCGTTAACAGTTCATGATAAATGGCAGAGAGGGTATGGAATACACAGTTCCAGTTACATTCCCACAGTGATAAACTGGTCCCAGCCACTATAACTAGGACACAGTGCAATAGCAACAACTGCCTTTAGAATAATAGCACACTGAACTGTAGAGAAGGTATCCCAGAAACCTGTGTGTTGGCTTTCTTTGTTTTTGTTACTCTCCATTTGTGATACTTACATGTACCATATTTTCAACAGGTATATGAAAATATCTGGGAGTCAGATGCTGCTGCCCTGTCATTTTCAACAGTATCATGTTCCAGTAACAGCTGGGGGAGCCAGTTGCTGGGGGAAGTGTTGCAAAGCTCATGTGAAGGACTGAGGGACACCTATTTTTGTACAAAAAACCAGAATAACAGGATAATCTATGTGTAGTTCAGAAAGAAATCTGTTCTTTTGCACTAGAAAATAAGTCATTAGCCATTTGTTTGTGAAAATTTGTGGAGAATGAATTCTTTTGAGGTAGTGGGTGTTTGGAGTTGCTAGAAAACATGAGACATGAAAATATAATGACATGTTTGAGAGCTGCAAAGTAGTTTTATTGTATATTGTTTAATTGCCTCACATATTGGGGAGGGGAGGATCTTCCATTACACTACTCTAAAACCTCCTGCATTTTTTTTAAAAATGGAAATAATCCTTATCACTAAAGGTATGCTCAGCCATGATTTGCCATGCTTCATTATGATATGTATGGAGAAATTTAATCATTCCCTATCTTATAAAGTACTAATTTATACTATCATTTCATCACTTGCTGGGTTCATGAATAGAACAAGCATTTTCAGCAAATTCCGTAACATTTGTATTAAAACAGCTACTAAACTCTTGATTAGTTATAGAACTTGATAATACTAAGCAATTTATTCAAAATACCACTCATCAGGAAGGCTTAGAAAGGTTTACTGTTCACTATTTCACTGACTTGCTTAAAGAGAGTGTAATTAAAATGATCAAGTAGTCATGATTGCAAAAAATGATTGAGGTTACAGAAGTTAGACCTTAAACCATTTGATTAATGTTGAGGAGGCAGTAAATGTGAGTATGTTCTAGGCCTTTAGACAATAAAAAAGTTGACCCTAGAACATAAGCCTTTCTTCAGTGGGACTTTTGCAGACTGAACTAAACTCTTATGCTAATTTTCTATTTCTCTCCTTCCAAATCTACTATTTTCTGGGGTATTTTTACCTGTTATCTACAAAAAGTTCTTGCCTGTTGTTTACCTGCGACTTACAATTATCAAAAAGTATATGCAAATATGTTTACTAATCTGAGGGATGACTGAGAAGAGGCTCACATATTTCTGAAGAAAAGCCAATTAAGATTTTTCATTAAAATATTTGAGTCGTAGTTAATTTGCATTAGGATTTATTATATCTGAGCAAACCTGACCTATTAAACCTTCTAAATCTATTACTGTCAGTTAATGTCATGATTACAGGAAGAGCACATGGTGTGCCATCACAACACATCTGTTCCACCAAATTTTTGACTTGAAGTCACCATTGTGAAGTTTATCACTGAATTATTAGACATGATAAATTATTTTGTGCTAGCCACACTCAGGTCCATCTTTTTAGTATTTTCTTTGTCATTATAAGTGCCTTTAGCCTTACAGGCTAATGAAAGATTCTTGTATCAAGTCTGATTACCACTCTAATGTTTTCCAGGCATCCTTGGTGACGAGTTTGACATATGAAACAATTTCCTACAGTAATAAAGCTAATTAAAGTGGGCAGTCATCCCCACATCACTCTTTAATGAATTATAATGAGCTCATTAATCTGTCTGGACTTGCTTAGTCAATAGATGTGGTGAGCTTCTGTGGTGGTGCGTAAGAATAAAACACTTGCCCAGGAAAAAAATGGACACTAAAATGCATCTATTTTTCTTTTTTGACAAAAAGCCAGGAGACAGCAGAGGTATGCTATAAGTGGAATAATGCTTTTGAGTAATCAGTGTGGGAAAGGGTAAACAGCTAAGACCCTGTAATGGTGGTGAAGGAAGAATCGTGCAGGAACTTAACAAGATGTAATATTGCACTGCAAGCATAATTAATTCTTCTGTGACATACACATATCATATCATGTAAAATATTAGTTACAAAAAATGTTTTCATAACTGTATCTCTGGGGAAACTGCCTAAAGAAAATATTATCAAGCTCGTTTTTGGCTGCATTTCTTGGCATTTTTCTTTGTTTGCTCAAAATGAGCAGAGAAGAGGTTGTGAGGTTACATTTCCCAATTCCATGACAAATATTGAAGAATTAAATGGCAGGACTTTCAGTGGAAGGAGATGATTCATGCGGATATATATCTAGAAGAACCCCCTGTTTTTCTTCGATTGTAACCCTGCAACTTTCCCCATCTATAAAAGATCACGTCTAGTAATAGCTAATCACAGCTAACCCATGGAGTTACCTTGTTCTTACTAGCATTTGGATGCTTTTAAGTCAAATCTCACAGGCATAATTACAATGTTATTACCAGGCAAATTACTCTTTAGTTTACCTCCACGTGTGTCATGTGTTTTAATATTAATAAAAAGTTCTGCAGAACATATGCTTTCCGTGTATGCAAAGAAGGTAAAGCGAAGATTCTGTCCCAAAGCAGCAGCAACCATATTCCATACTTTTCCATTGGTGTCTTGTCTGCAATACTTGGTCCTCTTTTCTTGTTTGTAGCAAAGAAGCTCGAAGGATGCTCTACTTGAAACAGGCATAGATTTTATGCAAACTATTGAGACCTTTTGTTTCATTTTCCTGTGGAGAAAAAAAAGTGCAGGCGGCTGGAACAGTCTTGGTGAACGGGTGACCAGGGCAGCTGCAGCAAATGCGGGTGGCTCGAGGTCAAGTCACTGTCATGAGTGTGAGGAAAGGCACGTGTCTCTGTCTGCCTCCCCAGGGGTAACCTCTGCTGCCGAGCTCATGGATGCACTGAGCTGTTCTTCCAGCTCAATGGTACAGAAGCCTTTTGCCCCTGTAAGGTTCTTCAAAACTGATGAATTTTTATTCAAAATGGTTAAGGGCTTTTTCTATCAAATGAACGCCCTAAAGTGAGGCAATACATTGTTGTGAAATCCCCAGTTGGCTTCAGTCTTGAAGTGCTAACCTGCCACTTGTTCACAAAGAAACAAACAAAACATGTCTTTGCTTCACTGCCGTTGTGTTTCCCCTGGTATCATGGTATTATTAAGGTGTTTATTTGTATTCTATTTGCAGATAAAAAATTCATAGAGACTGCTTAATTTATGGTGCTTCTGAATACATTTTTTGGAAAATAACGATATAGTGTGTTTGGTTTTGGGGGTTTTTTTCTGGTTTTTTTTCCACAAGACTTAGACTTGAAATATTCTGATTTAAAATGTGTTGGCATATATATGTATGAAAGCCAGATGAAACCCAACCCTTCGTATTTTTGTGATTTATGAAAATATTTTATTTCTGCTTGACTTAGTGCATTGATATCTCCTGAAGTGGTAGCTCAGAAAGAATGAGACAAGTTCTGTATTAGCATGTTTATTATTCTAGTGAGTGGTGTACAGAATATACTGTTTTCTATACTGGCCAAACTGGTTGGTATTTATAGTTGAATTATCTGATAAGACTTGTAGTTATGCTATCATAGGACAATTATCTCATGATAGCTGAATTACGTTTAAATTACCTGACAAACCCTTTTCCTTGGTTTTTTTCTTCAAAAAACTCAGTAGGATAAACAAGTCTTTTCTCTTGTAAAGACCATAATTTCGGTCCAGAAATTAGATTTTCTATGTGTGTACCAAGTTGATAGTATTCAGAGTTTGATACAGCTGCATGAAATCTTCTAGCAAAATGTCACTCGCAGTAGTTGAACAAAGATTTACCCTCAACTTAAAAAATGCATTTGCATTGAAGGTCAGTCTTCACACTCTGCATGAGTGTGCAGTTTGTGAGGAAGTCATACTAAACGTATAGTCTAGTTGGTTGACTTTATACATGTGTAACGAGTGTGAAGTATGTTCGCTGTAATTTATCACCTATTCTTGCCCAATGATAGGAAGAGGTAAAACCTCAGTCAGTCTAGAGAAGCAATGTGTGTCAGAGCTTAGTGTGCTAAATGGTAGTAGGTGAAAGAGAAATTTTTTCATTTAGAGAAACATCTGACTCTTGAGCGAGTGTTGTAAAGGCATGCAGTAAAGGTCTTCATGTTTTACATGTGCAAATTTTACATGAAGTGTAGCAAGATATTCTGAAGTGTCAGAATGAATGATATTTGTGCATCATTTAATTATTCATTGCTATTTTCTTTAAAGGGTCAGTAATATTATATTACATTTTTATTGAAATAGTTGCAAGTCTTTAAGCACTAGCAAATTATAAGTATTAAATATAGCTTGAGAGGGCATCAGGTTCTCCACAATATTCCTTCATGATATAAAAATAAACTATGGTACTTCTGGGGTCTCGTTTTGTCTAAATACAAGGGTCTGTTTCTTTCCTGTTTTACCACTGTGGCTCTAGCAAGCCTTTTGGAATCAGTTAGACTGGTGTGAAAGCACCGAAAGAATTGACAAAGTAAAGGTATTTACTATTTGCACACTATATCTGTGTGTGCAATTGTTTGTATATTTGATGGTAAAGACTTTACGGGAATTATGCATAATTTTCATAATGATAACATCAAGTAGAGCTGGATGGATGTCTTCCCTTTTCTTATTCTTTTGAGAGCATTTAATAAGATTATTTTTGTGAATTGCAATGTGCTTGGAAGATGTCAAAACTTACTCATCTTTTTCCTCCCTGAATCATCCTTGGCAATCTAAAATTATTTGTGTATATTGCAATATAAAACAGTAATGGTTAAATATAGAAATTCATTTTGTCTTTTGATTGTTGTGCACGAGGTGTTGTTCTGTTTCCTCACAATTGCAAGAGCCGAAGTAAAAATTTCCTAATTATTTCCTTACCTCCTGTCTGAAATTTTCTTGTGGTTCCAGGAAGCAGGACAAGGAGTATTTTTAAAAGTTAAGTGTTGATTTCAGCTTGAAATAATGGAAATTTTCATGTTTTCAAGCTGACAGTAGAAGGCTACAGTGGACTGAGAGGACACTTTAGCTCAGTGGCCTGTGCTGTGTTGGGGCTAGAAGACTTTTTTCTATTGATCTCCTCCCAGGGCAGCCAGGATCCAATTTGGACACATTTTGTTCTGTTTAGACAAATGAGATTTTGTGTAGGACATTTTTTTCCGAATATGAAGAAATGCATTTACTGGTATGGCAGTACTGAAGCTTTTACAAAAATGCTGCTGTTGGCAGATATTTTTACTTTGTTTTTGGCCTGAATGTTTTTTGTCATGCTGCTTGGCAGAAAGAAACTGACATAGCAATGAGAAAGTGGTGGCATTTCAATTGTGTGTGAAATTGTATTTGCACAAAGTTGTAGACTGGGTCACATGAAGATCTATATGTATTACATGATTAATACAGTGGTTTGCATATGAGTGTGTGAACAGGTCTTGGTTTTTCTGATTTGGTGTTGGGGCAAAAAATTCGATATTAATAGGAAATTTTTCCCCCTAATGATAATGAGTGAATAGGAGAATATGAAATTGCTAAACATTACGATTACAAACAAACAAACAAAAAAACCCCAACCCACCCTGATTATAGAAGGTTTCCTTCAAATTAATAAGTGCAATGAAGGCTTCCAGAGAATTTGCAGTACTGAAAGCAGATTGATGGTTAAGGAAACACCTCTGGCAAATAAGATTATTGTGGGGAATAAAACAAAAAGGGTGTGTGTTTCTATATAACTAAATGCACCAGCAGCACTGGTGGAACTGGTCCAAAGAATGAGTCTTGAAATGCCAGTTGAAGATACCTGGGACTAGTAATATAACAGTAGAGAGTAAGAAATCTCTTGCACCAGCTACTCATTCCAAGTATGAAACTGCTATGAGAAATTGTCAAACTTCTAATTCTTACCTGTTATCTATTGCTTGAATCTTCTTAGTAAAAGGATGGAGGGAAATAAGATGGCAGTTTTGTTGGGATTTTTAAAAAGTTACTTAAATTTGACTTGGTTGTTGTTTAAGTTACTAGAAACTGTTCTGGGAAATAGATTTTTCTTGGACCGTGAATGAAGATAATAAAGAGGGAAGACCTGACTTCCTGAGATTTTAATCATACCTCAGAAGTCTGCTGGAAGAGTCATCAGCATGTGAATAAGGATGATCTGTTTTGTATAGTTAACTCAATTTCCAAAAACGTTTCAAAGAGGCCCTTCATCAAAGGCTTTTAAAAAATAAGAGGATGAGTGGGCAAGTCTTCTCTTGGGCTAATGGCAGATTAGGTATAGGGTACAAAAGACATGAGTAAGTAGTCACGTATTAAAGGAAGAATTATACTTTCAGAGGGTCTGGAATAATAAGAACTAAAACAGAGTAGGAAACGTTGTAGAAAGATTTCATCATACAAAATGATTTAAAGATGAAAGGCAGTTGAGATTCAATGTCAGCAGACACAATGGAGTACGCAAGGGGAACAATAGTCCTATTTTTCTAAACGAGGAAAGAGAACTTGCGGGCATTGTGCCTAGTTCCTCAGGAAGATGTCCTTAATAATGATTTTTTTTTTATTTTTTTTTTTTTTTAAATACATACGGTTGAGCACTTATTTTGAAGTTCTTGCAGTGTTCTTGACAAATTAGGTACAGGGATGTTGTTCCTAAATTTTGTTATTCTGAAGTTTGTGAATCTTGATTCTTAGGTTTGCGAAAGCGTGTGCTTGATGGAAATTTTTTTCCCCTTCTGTAGAAAACATAGAAGATGTAGGGTTTTAATCTGTGCCCTTAAGAATTATTTTGAATAACTATTTAGAAATTAATCCAAACCAAACTATCAGTTGTGTGAATGGATGGCTAAGCTGCTTCTCTAGTGCTACGTGAAACTGATTACCTGGTTAGAAGGAAGGACAGAGCAACTAGAACAAGTGGTTGGTAGGTTTTGATCAGAGGTACTGTGTGTCTTATGTAAGCAAGGTATTTCCTAGCCTTAAGCAGAGGTGCCAGTATTTATACAATAAGCATGCAGACTTGCAAACCAATGGAAGGCATGGAGGAGATGGCTAGAAAGTCGTGGCATTTTTCCGCAGCAGGTTGGAAACGGGAAGGATAGGGAGTTTCATTTCACTTAGTTGTTTTCTCTTAATGAACGTATGATTTATTTAGGGATATCACCAAAGGGGGTGTAGTAGTCTGTGTTAGAATTCTGGCCATAAGGGGAGAATAAGTGGAGTGGTTATAATGGGAAAAAAATACACTCATATTGCTTGTTACACTCTTGGCTACTATTCAGGATTTCAGTGGGTTAGACGCATGTTGGGCTACGTCTGGTATGATCATTCAGTTTAATGTCTTGCAGTTTATTAATCAAGCTTTATTCCTTTAAACTTCATTCTCTTTATTATTGTTCTGAAAGAGAGCAAATTTCAGCTGAAGTAACAGACAAAGAAAACCCCAATTGGATTTGTCCAATCTGTGTTTCACAGTTAAGGTGTATGTGGATTGCTATAAAGGAAACACTGCTTATTTACCTCTGTGTTCATTAATGTCTGAAGGTGAAGTAGCATAGCCTGCATAGGCTTTTTGAGTGCTCATAGGAGAGTATCAATTGAATTCTAGTATTTAAATGGATACAGCTGCCCTAATTTGTCCAGTAAAATATTTATTTACATGTTCCATTTAATTGAACTTAGAATGTGTTACACTGTTGTAGAAGGGTGGGGGTTTCTGTTTGTTTTGGAGGTTGTTTTGTTTTTTTGGGGTTTTTTTAGGATTTTTTTAATTTATCATTATAAAATCAGATCCTGTGCTCCCTGAACTCTATTTGATTTCCAGATCAAGAGATGAAATATAGAGTTGTTTGTTCCTTTAGAAATGTCATTTGAGTCCTGAAGCTGCATGGAAAGAAGGTGTACAAAATTATGTCTGTTTCTGATGTGACTGTGGTTTCCAAAGCTGCTTAAGGATTTTGCTGATTTGTTTTGCTCCTACTGGAAAAATAACTTGCAGTGAGGTTATGCTTGTGCTGGGTCAAGGTGGCCATGGGAGATCTGAGTTGCCATGTTAAGCTTTCTAACAGGAATTTCTAAAGCGTGGGCTTGCTGTCACCCTTGTAATGGGCTTAAGCAGCAGCTGGCAGGGCAGAGTGACATGAGAAGCAGGCGAGTTAAGTGTGACCATTGCCTGCAGTCAGCGGCCACTCTTTGGGAGCATTGCTGGGACGCCAGCCAAGACTAACTGGACTGGCACAGCACCAAAGCAACAGATGAGCCAAAGAAACAAAACCAATGTGCACTACACATGTGAAGAAATGCAGTCAGCCAAGTCATTTCTCTGTTGGTGTGATTGAAAGGAATTGATGCAACAGATAGAAATTGATGCAGTCGGTGGAGCTAGAGTGAGCACAGAAAGGGAAAGTCACACTGTGTGCATAAGGTACCATAGTGTACGTACATCAGGGGACCAGACCAGTGACTTCATTTTGATACTTGAACCAAATAATGCAGATTCTGGTTCTCTGCTTAATGTTAGGATCATTAACACTTTCATTAAGACAAGAGTAACAATAATCAACACAACTACTCATGATCTGACAAAAAACTCATTTCTGAAAATGTAATATCCAGAAGTCTACTCATGTGTAATCTCAAATAGGTAGGTGCTGTTCCTTTTATTAAAACTGGGTATATCAGCACAATAGTTGTTAACACAAGTGCTGTCTCTGTTTGGAGACAGGTAATAGTGCTCTTCTACAAATTTCATGTAAGATCCACAAAACTGCTTGTTGCTTTTAAGCTGTCAGGTATTATAAAAGCGAAACATAAAAGGTATCCACAATCCTTTACATAGTCTAGGCTGCTATGCTGTTGGGATAAAAATCCTATACATGTTAAAACCTGTGTTTCCTCTGAATGTTCTAGGCAGGTATCCAGAAATGGATTAATTTTGCTGTATAGATCTGCTGTTTAACTTGGAGGAAGCTTCAAATGCTAATTATGTATCTTTGTGGACCAGATATTCAGTTTTAAATTTCTTAGTTTGGTTTGTTCCAGAATTATTAAGACACTACATCCTAAGTAATTTCTTATTTTTTTCAGTATCCTAATTTGGTAAACAATCTGTTTGGCATCTGAAGTTCAGCACATTTATCAATTGAGTTTTATAATATTCTAATTCCGTGGTAGTGTTTTGGAAGCATATTCTCTTTAGCATCAAAGGGAAAAATAGTAAATTTATCTTCTGTTATACCTGGTTAGTTCTATTCATAGCCCTTTGATTATAGTAAGCATGATATGTCTATCTGTTCCAAAGTATGAAGAGGTAGAAACTAAGTTTTCAAAATGAAATGGTTATGCTTTTTGGCACTTATGCATAACCTGGTGCAGCTATCTGCACACACAGTATAATTTGACATCTTGTGACCTGAACTGATGAGAAACAGATTTGCTATTATGTTTAGCATTTTCCCAGATGGACAAGATTAAACTGAAATAGGAAAATATTAGCATTGAGACATAGCGATCACAGTTATGGCTAACGACTGAAGATAAGAGGGTGATAATCTGAAGAATATTCTGACCATAAAAGTAAGCAATAATAACAGCAGATCCTTAGTGAACTTGCGGCTACATCATAGGGATTTTTTACAGTATCAGAGCATATAAGCAAAGAAAATGATAAATAGCTTTTTGCAGTCAGATGTTTTTACATTTTCATGAGGTGCACTTGGAATTTAGAATACAAACCTTTTTGATAATCTATTTTAGTAGTAGTTTGAAGATGCACCCTTTTATTTATAGATCATGCTGTGTCCAGCAGTTCTCTTCAAGAATAAGGTGTTAATCAATTCTTCTTTTTATCAAATATTTCCGGAGTCTTGGACAAGCCTGTTTTAAACATGCTTACTGCAATGGAGAGCAGAATTCTTACCCTTTTTTCATAGTAAAATAATCAACAGCATACATAAAAATGAAAATAACATAATATGTAATTCTATATGTAATATATAGTGCATATCATTTATTAAACTCAGCAAAATGGCATCAAAGCTACAGTGTGTACGGGAGCATGTATTGAGTTGTTTGGACTGATATTTTTGTAGCATCCATGTTCTCATTGTACTAATAGCTGTGATAAAATAGTGGTATAAACCCATTTGGTAGAAAGATAAGGAATCCAGTGGCATTTACAAACATGTTAGTACTGACAGGGTTCAGCTTTGACTCTGGTTGTACCCTTTTGAATCCCTGAACTCTACACACTCTAAATAATTTTTGCACTCTTACACTTGTTATCACCTGATAACTAAAGATAATTTGTTTTATTTTCAAAGTGTTGTGCAAATACCACCAGATTTCCAGAAATCTTCTTGTTCTGTGGCTTGTGTGTGGGTTTTTTAAATGTTGGTGCTCCAAACCAGTGACTTTTCCAAAGTAAACATGTTTCCATACTAGAGGGATCTTCAGTCACATTTGTATGACCAGCTAGTTGGCTGGTTATGTTCTTAGGTTTTTAATATTCAACACTGCAATCATTTAATTTGAGTTTCTCCTCTTGAGTGTTTATCAGCACAACACAAACCCAAGTGAGTGATGTTTCTTCTTCAAATAAAGTGTTCAGATTTTAAAAGAACTCATGTAAATGCCTGTGGATAGCTTGCAGACTGCCTCATGGACCTGGGTTTTGCTACAGTTTTAGCTATTTTGTTCATTTTCATAAGTCAAATGGAATTCTTTTCAATGATTGTTTCCAAGGGGTCACTATTTTCTTTTCTCCCTTAGTTAATAGCAGAACTGCTCCTGTTTTGGCTGGTGTGGGACAAAACATGTATGCATGCTTTGCTTCTCCTCTGGATGTCTGTGGTTCTTTTTCATCACTCCAAGGTCAAGAGCTCTGCCGTAATGCTTCTAAATTGATATTCTCTAATGTTGTTTTGTATGATTAAAATTACAACATTTTATAGTGGTTTCTTAAATGGAAAGAAATGACCTGATAAGATCTTCAGTGAAAAGGCTTAAAAGACGCAGAAAACAATGCAATGGACTTCTGTGCAGGGAGTTATTCACATTTCTATGTAATGTCTTTGAATGCATTAATTTGTTTATGCAGCAGCTTAGAAAATGTTATTGAAAATACCACACATGACAAAGGAGAATAGAGTTTCATTATTTGAATGTAATTATCTCACACTGTGTGAAACAGCCTTTTCTTGTCAAGAGCAAAGTAAAAACGTTAAGCCTTATTATAACATCTCTTTTGATGTTTTTGTAGGATGGAATAAAAGATGAATGCTCGGTGCTGAAGCTGCAGCTGAAGGAGAGAGACGAACTCATAGCCCAGCTTCGTGAGGAGCTGGTAAGCAGAAGAAGCAATCTGGGGTTTTCTGTGGGTGGTTTTGGGATCATTTACCTGATAATGTCACCCCAAGACCAGAAATTAATGAAATACAATCTCATAACCTTTACTGAGTAGCTAGCCTAAGAATATGTTAATCATACGGATAAACACTGATAACACTGACTGTACATTTCTAGGGACTTGTCAGCCTCTGAAGTGGCTACTATCTCCAGTCACTGCTAGTAGAAGTTTCCTTGAAAAGATTTGTGTTGACGGTTGTCTTGATCAGAGGCAGATAAGTAGCACAGCACTCTATGCACATGCCAGAAATCTTGAAGGGCCGTGCATATGCCTGATAAATTGTCAGTACTTCTCCCATGAGCTACTTTTTCACATCTACAAGACTGTTCAGTAGCAAATGAAGTGCCTTTTTTTTTTTTCTCTCCTTAATAGATGTCATTACATAAAATAAATATTCCTGCACTTGCTGAACCTTTCCATAGCATGTGTGCTGATGATTTTTGGCTACTATCATTTTAAGGATAGGCAGAACACTTCCCAGTGAATGAGTAAAATATGTGACATAGAAATGTAAAATATTAAACACATGAAAATGCATTTTATTGTTCTATTAGGGCTGTACTAACAGAATTTTAAAATTCCTTTTCTGATGGAGCATGATTAAAATATGGATGACTTCAGTAATTTTAAGTAAAAGAAGAGCAATTTTTCCTCCTTGCTCCCAGAGAACTGAAACATCTGCAGAGAAAGCATGTAGGGTCATCACATTCAGGAAGGCATTCCACACGCACGTGCATTCCTTCCATGAAAGCTGCAGGTGTGTGGACACCGAAGATTTTGTCTAAGCACCCTTTGGAATGTGGGATTGTTTCCCTAACTGGATCTTAATTAGCTGATCTACCTCAGGGTCTTTTTGTGCTTTTCTTTCTCATGCCTCATGGTGAGCTCAGAACTGGAACAGAACTAATTCAGGTCTATTATTGCATTTTTTATATACTCACTGAAAACACCAGTATACTTTGATGCCAAATATCTTATAAGTAGCTCAGTTTGAAGTTGTGTGGGAAAAATGTAATGGGGCTCAAGGATGAAAGATTTCTTTGCTATAGTAACATCTGCAAAATAAATACAGGTCATCAATATTCTTTGTTTCATATTTGGCTACATTACGAAATGATGTAGTATGTAATTATTATCTAAAATTAAATGACAAAATGGGACACAGGGTACATCAAGCTTCTGCAGAGTCCTGGAGCATTAATTTTATCAGTCTAGTTCAGAACATATGCTATTTAACTGGTCGACAATTTTGTCTGTGTAAAATTACCCTGTATTTATACAAGGAGCTGTAGCTCATTTGCTATTAACTGTTGTCAAAGTTCATCTGTGTGTATGTCAGTTGAAGGAAAAAAAGTTCCACAGAGAGCTGTTATAATAGCCAAAAACTATGGCTTCCCAGGGCCATGAGATAGGGATTTCTGTGTGATTGAAAGTGTCATGGATTTAATCCATGATTAATTGACTTCAGTTTTGACACTCAATGACTTGTAAAAGGAGTGCCGGTGGGATTCCTGAGACCACGTTTAGTAATTTGAAATTAAGTTTTGAAAGGATTCAGTACATCAGGATACAGCCAGATTGGGAGGTGAATATGACCAAAACTGCTTTAGTTTAAAAAAAAAAAGTAGTGGGTGCCCGCAGGATTGGAAAAAAAAATGTGGGTTTTTTGTCTAACGTGTTGAAGTGCAGTCATAAGTATATTTTTTCATCTTTACTGTGTCTTCCGCAATACAGTTTATCTGTAAAAAGTTGGGGATTTTGTTCATGGGTACAGTGTTGTAAGACGTGCCAGGATTTCTAGAGTAGCTAGAATTAGTGACAGGCTATTAAAAGAGCTCACTAAAAACACGCTTAGAACTTGTGCTAGAACTGAGCATTTTGACAATCTGTCAGAAAGAAAATGACAGGATCACTTTGTCATGGTATCACTGAACTGAAGTCTGCTTATTGAAGGACCTTGGCAATCCAGCTATGGAAGTACCCACTCAGCTTATGTGTGGGTGCTCCCTGAAGTTAGGTGGCTACAGACCACCAATTTTTGATCTCAAGTACCTAAAAACCTCAATAGGGTTACAGTAAGCCTTATTGTTTCCCTGATGCCGGTAATGAGGTTATATGAAGCTGATGATGCAACCTGAAGACCTCTGAGGTGCATCTGGGCTTTCTTTGTTCCCTCTGCCCACCACCAATCGCACTGCACATCCAGTGCCCTTTTCCTGGAGGTGCCCTGGGTTTGCTCATGTGTGTTTTTAGGAGCTGCATGCATTGGACTGTTCAGGAAAAATAAGCTGTCTTTTTGTAGCAGTTAAAAATGAATTAAATTTAAAATGATTGCTAGAGAAATCTGATAATGCTTTCTTTGCTTACATAAAATGGGCCAAAAATGGATACAAAGCATTCTTTAATATTCTGCAAATGCTACAGTTATCTATACATTTGCAAAACTGTAAATATTCAGGAAGTGAATGTTTAGAAGAATAGGAAAAGTAATTTTTGGCTAATGAAATGTGTGTGTTTCCACATAGCTACAGTTTAGTACAGACTTAGCACTTGATGGTTAACTACCATTTTTATTCTTGTATCTTAGGGCAACCTGTGTTCTATTGCCATTCTGAGTATAGAAATACAGAATTTGTAAATACAAGCTGCCTGTATTGAAATTATATGGCATCAGGATGCTAATTCAGAGATAGCGGATAAAAATCGGTATGAGTGGGAGTCAGTTTTGTGCTTCTTGAGAAGGACGTGGAAGTCTGTGCTTTCCTTGTGGTTTTCCATTAAGTCGAATGCATGCATGTAGATGCAAAAGCCTTGGTTAATTGGTTTTACTGCAGAACTCTTCAACTAACCCAAAGTGAATTTCAGGTAAATTTTGGCTCTTCAGCAGCTATTGCTTCTTTCCTTTCTCTAATTTTTATGGAGTTTTGGTAATCTTCCCCTCTTCCCTTTGATACTTTTTTTTTTAGCTTTCAAATACTTGTAGAAAAGTATTTCTGCCTCATTAGAGTGCGTTACAAAGGAGACCTTGCGCTGAACTGAGGGTGCGAAAGGTCAGTGGAGTGTGAGCTGACTTGCTGTAAGCTGATGAAGGTTCAGAGCACCTGCAATTGTTCTCTCTTGTAATTGTTACCTTGCTTTTTAAGGGAAAAAAAAAGTTAATAGTTCAGGAATGAAAATAAGGGTTTATATGCTCAGCTACAATACTGAGGTAGAAAGGATAAAACGCAAGGAGCCCTCCAAATTAACCAAAAGAAATGAATGTCTTAGTTTTCATTGGGAGCAAAGATGTTTGAAACTTCAGCCATCTCATACCCGGTTCTACCTGAAGCTGCATCTTGATGTACCTTTTCCTAAATGGATCTTTTTTGACTGCAGTGTGAGCACTTAGGATGACTTTAAGCTGAAAATATTTTCATGGTATATTGGGCAAAATAACTGACTGCTGTTTACAGTAACGTTTATTCTATTGCTGTCATTGGTACAGCGACGTTGACGCTGAAAAATGGGTGTTAACGGCATTATCCTTTCAACCATGATTCCCTCTAACTCAAGTCATGTGCCTTGTGCCAAAGAAATAAAAAATACAGTGAGACAGTTTGAGTGGATTCTGAGTAGAACTGGAGGCAAAGTTAGGTCAGGAAATTAATCCCCCTTATAGCCAACTGCTGGAGATACTTTTCTGCTGTGGAGGTGGCTCTTTATCAAGTGTTAGACTTTTTACATTTATGGAATAGCTAGGTACAGCGCTAGCTAAATGGACATCACCTTAAGCTGTAGAAGTTGATGCTTTAGGACTGGATGCTCCACAAAATATAGCTGCCTTCCACTCCCCACACCCAAATCATAAACAAGCTTTACTTCCTTTCCCTAAACTCATGTTAAATGATTTAAGTGAGGGGCTTGTGCTGTAGTTTTGGGGAAGGGGTGTGGGTGCATTGTTGTTTTTGGGAGGGAGGAGTGCTTTTTTGTTTACTTGGACTTGGGGGGGCTTGTGTTGTGTTGCTGTTTCTGAAATACAGTGTATTCCTAAAGAGCAAGACTGATGGCAAACTCAGCTGTTTTCTATAGGTTGATTTCAGTAATGGGCAATTAGCCAATTGCTGATGTTTTGAAGTATTGTGAAGATGAGTACTTGTTATTCAGCTTTGAAGTGTAACAGAAAACCTCAGATACATTTGAATCCTGCTGATGAGCTGTTTATGAAAGACGATTAGGTTAAGTGTAAAAATCACCTTATGTAGTTATGCCGATACAGCTCCCTTGAGTTTTACAGTCTTAACATCACAATTTGTTTTGACAGGCAAAGAATGATTTTTTTTTTTTTTTTTAATGAACTTGTGGTGAAAGTAATTTTTTTCATTGTTAGAGGAAAAGCCCGGACTAATGAAAATATTTCTCTATTTTCAAAATATTAAAAAAAGTTGTCCTTAATGTTAAGGAAATTTACATAATTCCCGTAATTCAGAAGGAATAAAGTCCTTGTATTTGAAAAAAGATTAATCATTACACTGATTACTTGCTGTTCTGTACTGTTATTTCATGTTGGCTTTTTTATGAGAGGATATTATAGACCTATGGATGATTTATGTAAGAACTGGCATTCGTAAGTGCTTTCAAATCCTCCCATATTTAGGAGACTCTAGGAGGAGAAAAGAAATAGATTAGGTGTACCTAAACATTATTAAAGTGTCAGTCTTCTTCCCCCTTTTTTACAGGAGGAATTAATTACTCGTATTCCAGAAAAGGCTTATCTGAGTGGTAATTACACTCTGAATCAGTTCCATGAGACAGACATGTAGTGTTAAAATGGCAATATCCTATAACACACAATGGGGATTAGGCTCCAATTGCTTTTTACACCAGGCCCTTGATGAAAAGCTGCCAGTCAGATAGGATCTTTAATATTCCTTGGCACTTTGTGGAGGTGATTCTGCATATGAGTTTAAGTCTCTACTACAAAACATTTTCCTATCATAATGTTTGGCATAGATAAAAAAATATGACAGTGACATTGAGTTGTGTATTCCTAGTCTCACTGAGAGTGCTCCTGAGTATTTTATGAAAATAATACCGCAATAATGAACAAACCTGAAATAAAAGATTTCTCCAAAGTGTCCCTTGAGAGATACAGTGCCAAGGCTTACCCTCCTTTACTAATAATGCGCTGTGTATGCTTGTCTTTGGTGGGAGTGTCACTTGTAGACAGCTGGCTTCATGAAACGTGTGGTGTTTGACTGATGGCCCTCTGGGATAAGCAAGCAATTCTGATCTGGCCTGACACCAAAATCTTGGAGAACTTTATTTTTTCATCTAGCTGAGGGACAAAATGTAGGTTTCCATGTCACCTTTGCCTTTTTTCCACTTTTTAAACAAGTTTTAACTCGAGGGAAGATCTAAAAATAGCTGGCAGCAGATGACTTTTAGGAAAAATGGAAACAGCATCTTGGAGGAGTGATGGGAAGGAAGACTTTGTGTGTTACAATCAATCGTCTTTGTAGATATTATATGCTTTTGAGTGATGTGCATTTTTAGACATGAAAATCTGTCCTCAAATGAATGACCATAGATTATGCCAGGTTGTATTTCCTACGTGGCAGGGTGTAGTATGGTTCGTTAGTTACCTTGACTGCGTCAAGGTCAAACTAGCACGTTAACCTGTGTCCTTGGAGCTAAGCTGCTGTGGCTCACCTTAGGGCCTAGCTGGAGCAGTCCTTGCCTAAGACTAGCAAAGAGACTTTCCATGGTACGAAGGAGGATTTGTGCCCAGGCTAGCTGAATAGGCAGAAGGCAAATCCATGTTTTGTAAGTGCTAGGAATAAAGGATATGAAGAAGCCAGTGTGATTTTTGTATAGTTTAGATTGTTTAAAATTCTGTTGTCGTTTTTTTTTTTTTGTTTAGTTTGCATTTTTCTTATACACATGCACACACATATATATATAGTAATATAGGTGTTTTAGGGATATACAGAAACATGCACACATTCACACACAAACACACTGTCTCACTTATTGAGTGTGCTCCTTGGTAGTTACTTTACACTCAAGAATGGCTAACACATTATGATAAAAAAAGGTTGTAGAAGGGAAGCTGGCTAAAAATACCGACATTCATTGTTGCTTGACATTGGCCTATGTTTTTGCTAGAAGATGAATTCTTAAAGAAGTACTTAAGTTTGACCTGTCATGAAAATACTACTGTCAGCATCATCTAATGAATTACCATTGTCTGTGTGTCTATAATAGCATAAAGGAAAGTCATGTTGCTTGAAAACAAACACACATGCTGGAAAGTTTGTTTTGCTTCTGAAGATGAGCAGTTTAATTTGTATGACTTAACATCTTCAGTATGTTGCCAAAGCCATGTGTGCGACACTTATTTTTTTGGTTGGGGTTGGTTGGTTGGGATTGGTGTTTTTTGTTTATTAGTAGCCATCAGGCCCCATAGATTTGTAGGGATGTGACTGGAGCAGCAGATCCTTCACAGTTTCAGAACTGGCTGGGAGTTGATCGTTCTCTCTCCTGATCCTCCAGCTCAGGGTGCTGAGACCCCCTTGGTGCATTATCCGTGTTGAAGATAGAGACAAAGAAAGCATTAAATGCCTCTGCTGTGTCCCTGTTTGTGAGGTGACCATCCTCATCTGATAATATTTCTATGCAGCCTGTTGCCATTAATATATTTGAAAAAGTTCATTTTGTTGTCCCCATTTGTGATCAGCTTCAACTCCACCTGAGCTTTGGCAGCACAAATTCGCTCCCTTGAGCAGCAAGCAGCATTTCTGTATTCTTCCCATGTCACTTGACCTGGCTTCCTCTGGGCACCTTCCATTTTGGCCTTCTTTCCAAGAGAAGATCCCTGCTCACCTAAGCTGGTCTCCTGCCTCGTCTCTTTGATTTCCAGCATTTGGGAATTGCCTGCCCCTGTGCCCTTAGGAGGTGGTATTTGAAAAGTGACTGGCACTGATGGACCCCAGCAGCTGCAAAAACATTTTTCCAGGGGGCATTACTTACTAATTCCCTGAGCAGCCTGAAACCTGCTTTCCTCATGTCTAGAGTTGAGGTTTTGTTTTTCTTCATGTCAACAGATATTTTGAACTCAGTCCCTTCATGGTCACTGTTGCCAAGACGGCCACCCATCTTCCCTTTACTCATGAGATCCACTCTGTTGACAAGCAGCAGATCAGCATGCATAGCCAGTTTGTATGAATCTTTAGCTCTGAAATTGGGAATACATTTCTGTTACCCCTTTCAGTTTCTTGGAAAGCAAAACTGTCCTTTTCCGTAGCTGTTTCCCATGTCTGGGAGAAGTGAATTAAATAGAATGAAGTATTACTGATCTTCTGTGTTTGAGTAGCTAATCATTATCTTGTATGTCCTCTGTTATCTGTTACTTTTACTAGAATAGGTGGGAAGGATGCTGATGCTAAAGAGTTACTAGAAGTGGCCATTTACCCACGTATTTCAGAGAATTTAGATAAATGCCTTTTTTTTTTTTTTTTTTTTTTTTTGNAAGAAATTTGAAAAAATCCTTTTTTTTTTTTTTTTTTTTTTTTTTAGACTTAATAGAAATCTGACATCAAGCAGTGGGTTTTGGTCATGTGGTCAAGCCCCTTTCTTCAATTCAGGCTTTTAACGCTCTGCTTTGGTTTGGTCTTCGGCTGTTTAGGTTACCTACATCTTTCTTCATCTTTTGAAATACATTTCCACTCTTTCTGTAGACAGTCTGTATGTCTTTCAATGTCCTGACCATGTTTTATCAATTCTTTATCTAGAAGCCTGACTGATGGTCAATTGCTTTTTTGTGTGAAGGCTGTTACTATTTTCAAGCCTGGATACTTGTATTGATGTTCAGCTGTAATACCTCTGACTGTTGGTGAGGTTGCATCAGTATCCCAGTGCAAGAAGAAGGGAATGGATTCTGTAGCGAAGTTTTCAGCAATGACCTGCAGACTATCCTGTTTTAAGCTGGGTGTTTGGTGAAGTAGGCAGTGGTCTGTACAAATGGTTCATCTTCCTTCAGGGAAGAGACAGATGACTAAAGAGCTGTACTGTTTTCATGGTGAGTGGTATAATAAATGCCATGTGAGATATAATTGATAAAAAAAAATGTGATACAAGAGTATGAGCGAAAGACTGAGTAGTGTCCTAGTGAGAGCTAGCTTGCAAAATTCTACTTTCATTTGTAAATTCTTTCCACAAAATATTGCTCAAGTAATTTCCTTTGTCTCCCTTGATAGTTTAACTAGATGAACTTTTTATATTCCCTTTTATATTGATTAGAAGACAATAAAATTATTGTATATGATCATAATCAGAAAATTAAATAAAAACAATCTTCCTTTTAGCTGCATATTACAGTTAAATTATAAGGAAAAAATAAGCTACTGGTTAATAGTAAATCAACTTACTGTCACTCATGCATTTACTTGGTTTGTCTGGGGTATTCAATTCTGAGTATTTTTTCGTTAGGTTGCTCTGTATTGTTAATGAAGTAAAAGTAATAAACTGTTTGTTAATGTTCTTTGTTGACTTCAGAATAGAGAGTGAAAATACATCTTTTTAGGGTTGATTGGTGAGAATTGTTTTTTTCGGAACTGTTGTTCATGAATTATTCAGTAAGTTTGAAATGTACTTAACGTATTTCAGTGTTTTCTAGTAATAATGGAAAACATTTATCTTACGCTTCCCAATTTGACTTACTGATGATATTGTTTTTCTCAAAGGGAGCTCTGGTGATTTACCAGAAGAGTAATAGAGTTTGCAGGCTGTGGTATTTATCAAAATTCACCGATTGTTAACACAGGACTTTATAAAACTGGGCTATCTCAGAGTGTGGTATTTGTGTTCCAGCTTACAAATGAGGGTTTCGCAAAACAATGCTAGCTGAGAAATAGGATGCTGTATTTTATTATGGCATTAGAAAGAACAAGTGGAGCTATTGTGCTAGCAGTATGGTGGTGAGAAGGAATAAAAATAAACTATGTAAACATGCTTCAGTCTGGTTGTGTGGACCTCAGGTTAATAGGCTGAAAAAATAAGAAGTAGCGTAATTAAAGGATGATCTAAAGCAGCAGCAGAACTGTGTATTTATTGTTCTACTTTAAAGAGCAGGCTGATTAGGTTCTGAATGGAAGGGTAGTACAGAGAGGACGGAGGATTTTTTTATTGTCCCTAGCTCCACCTTTTAAGATCACTGCGAGCAGAGTCATGTTCAGTCTATAGAAGTTGCTCTGCAAAGGATCCTCATTTAGCCGGTGTGAATAAGAAAGCTTAGATAATTTTCTGGAATTTTGTAGAATTCCTTTTATTGCCTCTTCTTCAATTTATGGAAATGGAATTCAGTTCTCAAGGGGGCAAAGATGTTTGCTTTCTTTTCGCTCTGCAGTTCAGAACCCCTGGAGTGATAAGGGTAGAGAAAAAAGAGCTGATGAACCACCAGTAGCTCAGGACATCTTTTCCAATACTATTTTGTATAGTTTTCATCAGATCACAGTGAGTAATGTCTGTCATGATTTGACCTAGAAATTAATGGATCGTTTTGCTTACCCAGCAAAATTTAAGTAGTATCCATTCAGAAAGCTTTTTTTCACATACGTTTATTGAAAAAAATCTGGTTTTCTACAGAATCATGTAGGCAGATTGAGGGGCAGACAGAGAAAGCTAGTCCTTAGAGTAAGGCTACAATTTACTGTGAAGTGCAGTTGTGTAAAGGAAATTGGGAAGCTGTGTGTTGTGTGCATGTCTATTTGTCTGCATAGAAAGAACCCTAAAAGTGAGGCAAAGACAAGGTTATGTCTTTGATAATTCTAACAATCAGTAATGAAAGATGTCTGCAGAACATGAAAGTTTTACTTAAATCCATTTAAGCTGTATTTTTCCTTATTTATTAATCTTGGTAATTGATTTTCAATATTCCTTAATTATTAAACCTTCAATATACATGAAATTCCTAATGGGGAGCTTAATGAGTCAGGGAGGCTGAGCCAATAAGGAATAAATACAATTGGGCATGAGAAATACTGGAAACATTAAAGGCCTAGCAATGACTGGTGCCAGAGTTGTTGTGATACAGGCAGTCAGTTGAATTGGGTTTCTGAATAGTGCTAAGCCCCAAACATGTTAAGTTTGAGTTTAAATGCACTGTTTGTTTATTTACTCTGTTCAGTTGAAAATAAGACACATTGTCCTGTTAGACCAGTTGTGGAGGATAGTAAACAGAAGCATAAGTCAATTTATCAGCTCTCACATCTTTCAGACGTTATATCCGTATGTCCTAACATTCACATAATATGGGTGGATTTTTTTGTTTTGTTCTGGGTTTTTGTTTTGGGTTTTTTTGGTGTGTTTTTGGGGTTTTTTTAAGCATATAAGCAGGTAGCTTAAAATGATAGGTAATTTAGGAGTGAAGGATCTCCTGGGGTGGCCTAGTTTTACCTCCTGGCTTAAAGTAGGGTTCACTTCAAAGTTATACGGGGTTGTTCAGGGCACTTTCTCACAGTGTTTTGAAATTTTCAAGTGATGGAAGCTCTGTAGGAAACTCTGCAGTCCACTTGGTCTAAGCAGTCCTGTGAAGGATTGTTTTTTTTCTCTTGTGTCTAAAAGGACTTTCGCTCCAGCATGTACTGTTGCTCTTGGCTTTTCTGAGTCCTTCTAGGAAGAATCTGGCTGCTTCTGGCTTCTATGCTGTTTGACAGTGGAAGAGAGCAAATAGATGCCTCATTTGCCTTCCCTTCTCCAGTCTAATCAAACCAGTTCCCTTAGCATCTCCTTGTATGCCATTTGATGTACCATTATGGTGGCCTTCAATCTCTCCAGCTGGCATCCACTTTTCATCCTGGGGCACCCTAAACACTGTGGTACTTTCAGGTGCAGCCTGCACAGCACTGATTAGAGCAGGAAATACAGTTATAGGCATTTTCTGTTTGCATCCTTGGCAGAGTAGCCCAGTGTACTGTTCAATTTCTGGTTTTGGTGTCCGAGCACAGGTCATATTATTATTCAATATCATCTAATTTAATCATTATCAAATTATGGTTTACATTATTGCATTTTGAGGAGTTCTGGGCTAGCTGAAAACATGTGGGTGTTATATACTAGTAGAGCTTTGACACTGGGTTTAAACTAAAGTTGATTTGATGGCTTATAAGTAAAATACCTCAATGTTTCTGCTGTCTAGTGTTCTCCCTCTTTATAAGTGAGAAACCTACTCACGTGTGGTAGTTTAAATTTTAGGCTTTGGTGAGGTTTGTTGTTCTTTAGGCCTTCCTTAACAACTGGGGTCAAAAACTAAGGCAGTAGGAATAGTAGTGAGGAAATCCTATTCCCTCACGTAATCAGGTGTATAAAAGATAGGTGACGGGGAGGAGGCTCTCTCTCTTGGGCTTCAGCGTTCCTCCCGCTCACAGCTCTGTGACAGCAGCTCTCAGTGTTTAGGCCTCGCTTATCTCTGTGGGCTGAGGCCTGGACCGAGGGCTCTGTCCGAGTCGTGTCAGAGGGAAGGGATTTGCTGTTC
>VWZG01007507.1:248654-262061 GCA_013396735.1 Grallaria varia
GAAGGCTGTCCCGGGCTGCTGAGGGTTTGGCTGGGAGCCAACCCAAACTGACACACCACGGTAAACCTTTCAGGTTGTGGTGTGAGGTTTGGGAGGCTGGGATGTTTTTTGGTTATCCCCCCTGCCCCATCTGTATCTTATAAGGGTAAAAAGGTTGGTGAAAGTTAATTTGATTTTTCTAAAGCAAGGACACTTAACAGTGAGTTTTTGTAATTCAAATGAAGTCTAATTTGAGTGTAAGCCATATAAGTCAATATCCTAACAAGGCATGTATTTATATAAAATCTCTACATGGGCACACTGGCATTTGGGTTAATCACACAAAGTCTCAGTAGAAGATACTCTATAAAGCTGAGAATCCAGCATTGCTTCTTTTAAATTTAATCTTTAGGAATGCTAGAGAAACTACATTGAAACAGGGTATATCTTTAAAGAAGCAGGATGTATTTTTAAGAACAACACTTGTAAAAAAAGTGTGTGGAAGAATATTTTTTGTATCAAGGACATATAACAGAATAAAGCTAATATAGATGAAGAAAAAACCAGGAGGAAGGGGTGGGTGTGAGTGATTACAGCTCAGAATTTTGGTACTACATGGGGCTATGGCTCAGATGATGCACCAACTAGACATTTCTGTGCTTGTCTCAGTAAGATCAGAATACAATTACTCCTTAATTACTCTTTCTTCCCCTAATGAGATACTGAAGGCTTATAGGACCCTTTATCGGGGCAGACTTTTTCGCACTTTCTTTTTCGACAGCCTTGACCAGTACAGTTTGTAAAACTCGTAGATGGTAGTTGGCATAGATTTTATTTTTATCATTTTATTCGGTATGCATGGACAGATATGCGTGCAGTGCTCAAAACAAAAAAATAATTATGGTTATGTCTTGCTGTTCTGATGTTTGGGATCAGCCTTCTTTTACATGGCATGTTTTGCACTTTAATCATTTTCTGACTTGATATAATTAACAGAAAGGGCATCCCGGGCTAATAGATTTCATCAACACAACTAAGTTTGTTTGGAAGAGTGAGGAAGCTATTCACCTTTCCCTGGTGAGGTGCTGCCCAGGTAGCTGCTCGTACACAGAAAGACATTTTTGCAAGAGGTAACTTTGGGAATGCTTTTCAGACTTCTATGTATACTTACCCTGGTGTGCACGGAAAGTGTCAGCATAAAACATTAACGAAAGTTTGCTCATTTAGTTTGCTGGCCATCTCTTCACAGCTGTAGTGTGCCATACATCTAAGCTATGGGACAGCATCTTTAAAGGGATCTTAAGGGCCTCACATTTACAGGTTACAGGAGTTGAGGTCTGTAAACTCCATACTGTTTCTTGATCAGTAATCACTTAGTAATTCCTACTGATTACTTCAGGCTGCAGAATTACAGACATTTATTAGTGAAGAATGTTAAAGTAGTGTCAAACTCCATTACTTGACATTTCATTATGATTTTGACTTTTTTTGGTGGAGTTCTATTAGTCATTAGCATCCCTCTGTGTTGTGTGGTGCTAGAGTCCTTGTACTTGTGTGCACTGATGAGAATAAATAAAATACAGAATAATATTCCTGAGCCCACTAATGTTGCTAGTCTCCTACTAGGCACTGGGTGAAGTAGCTCCTGAATAGTACTATAAATAGTGTTACGTTTTTCAGGAGGCATGGGAGTAGAATTTTATACTTAGGACTAATTAACGCAATTGAGAATTATCACGTGCAAGGAGAGATCTTTCACAGCTCATCTGTTTTTATGCTAAAATAAGTGAAAATAGCTATTCTTCCTTTTTCTATGAAGCATATGCTTTGGTTTTTCATATGTAATTATTGTGAGAATTGCATGGGCAGGCTTATGCATGGTTGTTTGCTGTTATAAAAAGTGTTTAACAATCCCAGTTATCAGGTGTACATCAGCATTACATTGGGCTTTATTCCCTATTGTCTTCTTTGAACTTCAGTGCACTATAGAAAACATGTTGATTGTATCCCATTCTTGTCTTGGGGTGAAGAACCCTGTAATCTCTTGTTGGATTGTTGGACCTGCAGTAATAATGCAATCTTCTCATTCACTTGTGCCAGCCCCAAAGTAGCTGTTTCCTGTTTGCTGCACAAGGTTGGGAAGCACCTCAAATCATGCTATGAAAGCTTTCATGTGTAGGCTTCGTTCCTGGCAACTGTCTTTCCATCAATACCCACATATGTTGTTCAGCAGAGGCAAGAAGTCTTAAAAAAACAAACAAACAAAAAAACCCAAGCAAAACAAACTCAAAGTGAGAGGTTGTCTACTGTAAGCACAGTTAAGCTATTTTATAATGTAAAAAAAAAAAAGGTAATTTTTTGTGACTTATGCTTTTTATCTGCAGAACTTCAGTGTGAAGTAAGAGGAAAGACAGTTCATTTCTATTCATGATGATTTATTTGTCAATAAGAACTAGGTGTTCAGCAGGTGTACATAAGCATAGCTACATGATGTGCTGATTTACAGCAAATCCTGTCATTTCATGCCCAGAGGGGAAAATTTGTAAGTATCCGTTTTGTAAGAGTGATAGAATGCTTCTTTTACTTAACCTGCTATTGATGGACAGGCATATTAATGTAACACCTTGCATATAAAGACTGTTGGCAACTCACTTTGTCATTCATTAGGCTGGGTTGTGCCTTTTGATTTAAAGATGATTTGTGTACTGCATTGGAAATAGAAGAGTGCAAGAAAGGCCAGTGTTAGCCAAGTTACCTGTCTCCCTTTGTGATTTATTGTGTGACCTCCTTAATCAAATAACTAAAAAGAACAAGGTGTTACTTTTAACATCAGGCTACAAATGAAGAAAGGAGAGAGTTGACAATACCATGTTTTCTCACATGCACACATGCCCACGCATGCTCTTATCTATATAGAAAATTGAAAGCTAATCTCTCTGAAGTAAAATAGCAGCAGTTTCTCAGGCTTCATGGGATTAAAATAAAGAAAACAAGAGAACTATTTTGAAGGTTTAGTAATTCTTTTTGTTTTCTGAGACTTTTTTGGTTTATGGTAGAGGAAGAATACAAGAGTGTGATTTCAAAATCAACCAGAATGGAAAATGGCTTTTAGGGAAGATTTGAAAAAAAGTACTAGAATGCCATAGAAAATCTCTTCACAAGGTCATCTCTGGAAGGCGATGGTTACTGTCCTTTTCACTGAAACTGCTGTGAATCCTGTAATATTTTTGTCACTAAGAGCAGTCAGAAATGTATTAAAACATGTCCAAGCTTTAATGAAACATAGATAAGAAATTACTTTGAGAGGGCATGGGCTTCTCTCTCCGTGGGGCCACAGGTCCTGCCAGAAGCTTGTTCCAGAGTGGACTTTGCATGGGGTCACAGCCTCCTTCAGGTGATATCCACCTGCTTGAGGGATCCTCCATGGGCTGCAGGTGGATCTCTGCTGCCCCATAGACCTTCATGGGCTGCAGGGGAACAGCCTGCCTCACCATGGGCTGCACTGTAGGCTGCTCCAGAATCTGCTCCAGTGCCTGGAGCACCACCTGCCTCTCCCTCAGTGACCTGGTTGCCTGCAAACCTGTTTATTCTGTCGTACTTCAATTGGTCTTGTGTAGTAACTTTTTCCCATTCTTAAATGTTATCCCAGAGGTGCTACCACTGTCGCTGATGTCAATACCACTGTCATCCTTGTCCAGCACTGGGACTGCCTTGGAGCTGGTTGGCATTGGCTCTGTGGGACACAGGGAAAGCTCCTAGCAGCTTCTCAGAGAAGCCACTCCTATAGCCCTTTCCCCCTGCCCCCCCCCCAACCTGACTAGGCAAATCCAGTGCAAGGGTGGTATAAAATAGACTATTTGCACAACTCTTAACATGTGATGTGTGACTAGTTAGCATTAAAAAAGTTACTTGAAAAAACACACTGTGAAATGGCTTGTGAGTATTTTGAAGTCTCCTTCTTTCTTTAACAAGTAACTTGAAATTCACTTGAATTCCATGTTTTGCTGCTTTTTGGGGATTGAATCACTGAAAGATGCACAGATCATTATTTGTCCCTTACAGTGCCTAAATCAGTTTATAAAAAAATCCTCTCAGTGCCATTCTTGTAGCTTTCATGCCAGTGTGATGATATCAGTGTAGATCTAAAGAGAGGACAAGATCTTCAGTAAAGTGAGATAGCTTAAAATTTTGCTGTTTATGAATGAGCTAGTACAGAATTCATTTAATTCTCTGATTATCTCTGAATGATTCATCATATTAAAAACCTCTGCAGTTCTGTAATTTCAAGCAAGCAGATACTTCTAGAAGTTGATGACAATTTGTTATGTTTGATTAGGTCAGGTTTGTCCCATGTGATTACAGACACAAAGAAAATAAATTTGCTGTGGCAGCAGTTTATGCTCCATTTTTAGGTGATTATTGTGCTTTGCTCATATTTAAACGCTATTTCCTATGGATAGCTCTGTTTTCTGTCTCACTGAATGTTGTCTCATTGTACATTTCCTTAAAGTATATTGATTAAATAGATCTTTTGTATCCCTGTTCTGTTAGTTTCTCTAAAAAGTTCAAAGCCAAAATATGATATCCATATTTACATGGAGATGCTCACTTCTCACTTCGAAAGTTGATAGTATGTGTAGAATATGTTCATATACCGAATAAATTTTTGAATCTATGTTCAAATTACAAGCAAAAACCATGGGAAAAAACCCAAATAATAAAACCAAAGCCTCGAATAGCTTAACATTGTGTAGTTCTGATATGGGGATAACTTAGTGAGATGTCAGTGTAAATGTCTGTCTTCAGTCCGTAAGTTGATTGTGAACAATCTCTTGTAGATAAAGCACAGTAATTTTAGGGAGGTTATTGAGCATCTCACAGGTATTATATGTACTAGATATTAGGGGAAATGAGGTGTCTGGCAGTGAGGTTTATTCCAGTTGGGTAACTTGAACTGAATCTCTGGACATCTGAAGAGCATTTTTAGCAGCATGACTCTTGCTGCATTATTCACAGTAATTTCTCATATACATTAATAACACTGGCATACTTATGATCTTATTATTGAAGTGCCATTATGAGAACTTGTACTAGTTTTTGTAAAATTCAACGAAATCTTCAAAAATGTCCTTTGGGTAAGATGTTTCATGTGTCCCGAGATTGTGCAACAGTTCTTGTCGGCATACTTGTGGAGGTGCAAGTTTTTTCATTCAAAAAAACAAAAAAAAAATAGGGAAGTTGAAAGCTTTGCCCTTAATCTGAAGTGAGTTTCATATTGTTACAGGATTATTTTTTAATGCTGTCCAGTGTTTATCTATTTGTTCTCAAGCTATAAGTCTGGTTAGAAAGGCCTTTTCACCATAAGTGCTTTTCTCAGTCCTGTTCTTTGGAGCTGTTACTTTGGATAGTCTTCACTGAAGCAACTTGGAACAAAGCCATAAATGGATGCCATATATTTTATTGCAAGGTTGAAAAAGATCTGTGTGACATGTAGTACCTGACACTAACTGCTATCACAATTAGGAAGTCTGATTTTTCAATTGACATTAAATTGGAAGCTGTTAATGACAACTGATATTAAATAGGTACAGGGGTCCTGAATTACTGCAAAAAATGAGCTAGTGGGACAGAAAATTGTCTTCCCATTGAGTGAGATTTTTCCATTAAGTGACCTGTTACAATACAAAGCTGGCTGTCGTCACTGTTTCAATGTTTAGTTAATGTGTAAAACATAAGGTGAGTGCTTCGAGGTTACAGATTTTCTTATTAGAGTGGGAAGCAGTTGTTTAGAAAGCTTTGAATGGACTGGTTTGATTATGAGTGAACATTACGAGGATGTACCCATACTTGGAGAGGTACTGGAGATGTGCTTTGACCAAGCTCCTGGGGTTGAAGGGCCATTATTATGGAGTTAGATTAGCAAGGGCAGTAGGGCATAACAGGAGTCTTCATGCATTGTGTGGATCTACTTATCTGGCTCGGTCAGTTTAAGTCAAATCAGATGTCTTTTTGCAATATAGGGGCCATTCTTAGTTTGAGAACTTGTTGTGCTCCTACAATTTCTTCTCTAAAATGATCGAATGCACCTTTATGTAATACAAGTCCTAGTTTGGAACTCTTTACCGCTGTTCAAAAGCTCTTAAGCCGGCAGAGCTCACTCTTTGAGCAGAGTGACATTTGTAGCAGAGTTTTATTTGTCGCAATGGAAGCATGCAGAAATCTCTAAAGAAGGGCTCTGAAAGATGAAGCTGCTGAGCAGAACTGGCTTTCACGTACAGCAGCAAATTAATATGTGGTGTAAAAGGAAGCGCTGTTCCTTTATATTCCATGCACACAGAAGCTGCACAGGTGCAGGGTCTGTCGGCAGGGGCTGCCCACTTCTCTCACAATGTTATTCTAAAAGGGGAAGTCTGAGAGCAGATGCTGTGTTAGGTAGAGTGCAGATGTGCAGCAATCCACTGCCTCTATTCTAAGGACCAATTCGTTTTGTCAGGGTGTGGTGTATCTGTTTCAATTACTGTATTAAACACTTACCTGGTTATGGAATTTTAATGAATTTCCAAGTACTATCCTTAGTATGATTAAACTGGCTTTGCTAGGGAGGTATTTGAACATCTTATTGTCTTACAGGGATAACAAAGTTACTCCTATGTAGGGCAGTCTGAGGTCATGAAGGAGAGAGCAAATGTATTTTGCCACTGAGAAGCAAGTACAGAACCACACACAAGTTACCCAAGTGTATGTTTCTGGGTATGTGGATTTCTCACACCCCCATAACTCTCATTCTTTTTTGTAGTGTGAAGGGAAATAATTTTGATATTCAAGGCTGCATTATCATGGAGCAAGCAAAATAGCCTTCTTTGTAACACAGAGGTGAATGTTTTTCTATAGTAGCTTTTTTCTCTTCTGAAGTGAAACTATCTACTTCCAATTACACATTAATTATATATTGAAAATAAGACTTCATTTTCATATTACAGGCTAGATATGAGATTCTGTTTTCTGGACAAGTAACCTAACACTGACATCTTCAAAATTACTATTTTGACTATATTAAACCAAAATAGTGCCTTTCAAATTCTCATTTAATGACTTCACTGAAGTCCCATTTTATATTTATTAAAATGTTGGGGAAATTAGTCGGTTTAGTTTTCAAAAGCATTAGTGGTGTTGTCAGTATGTGAAAGTTGCATCCAAACTCTAAGGCACTGACAGTCAATTGTATTCAAAAAACTCTCCTTTATAATAAGCTGGAGGTTAACCTAAAACTGAAAATTAAGGAAGGTTATGAGAATTCCATACCATCCTCTGGGTCATTTCCTGCTGCAGCAAAGCACTTGAGCATTATGCGTGATTTAAATACTTAAGGCTTTTTTAAGTAACTTGAATTATTCATGACCTTAAAATTAAGGCGTGTTTAACTTCTTGGCCAGAAGCTAGGCTTTAATTTTTCTACAATTTCATTGTGAGCTGTACTGTCTGCTCCACTGTAATGCTTGCGGGTTTCTCCACAAGGTCATAAAAGTGTAAGAGTAGGAGAACATTTGTGTATTTCTAAAAATACGAGAAATACCGTCAGTTGGTTCCACTGAACTCTTCATATCATACAGAGTCCTACCTCTAATAGTGGTCGGTAGCAGATGTCTTGGGAGAGACACTACACTACTGCTTTTCCTAGCATAGCTTCACATTTTAAAATAATTCTGTCTTACAGATATTGATGGTTTTTTTCCTTAATTTCTCCAAATCTGCTAAATCAGTTTTTGAAGCAGTCTAGATTTTCTACATCCACAATACGTTCTATCCATGAGCAGTGTTATTTAGCAGCATGAAATCTTGGAATATCCTGAGTTGGAAGGGACTCACTAGGATAATCAAAGTACAGCTCCTGGCCCTGCACAGGACCACCCCAGTAATCACACCATGTGCCTGAGAACATTGTCCAAATGCTTCCTGAACTCTGTCAGGCTTGGTAGCATCACCACTTCCCTGGGGAGCCTGTTTCCGTGTCAGTCACCCTTCCGGTCAAGAACTTCTTTGTAATATCCAACCTAAACTTGCCCTGACACAACTTTGTGCCATTCACTCAGGTTAGTGGTCACCAGATGGAAGAGATCAGTGACTGCCCCTCCACTTCCCCTTGTGAGGAAGCTGTAGCCTGCAATGAGGTCTGCCCTCCAAACAAGCTTGGCAGAACAAGCCAAGTATCCTGAGCTATTCCTCATACGGCTTCGCTTCAAGGCCCTTCACCATCTTTGTTGCCCTTTGTTGCTTATATCTTTCCTGTATTGCAGTGCTCAAAACTGCACGCAATATTCCAGGTGAGGCCGCCCCAGTGCAGAGCAGAGTGGGATAATCCCCTCCCTTGCCTGGCTGGCGATGCTTTGCCTGATGCCCCCCAGGACACGGGTGGCCCTCCTGGCTGCCAGGGCACTGCTGACTCATGTTCAACTTGCTGTCCACCGGGACCCCCAGGTCCCTTTCCATGGCACTGCTTTCCAGCCTCTCATTCTCCAGTCTGTCTGTATATCCAGTGTTGCCCCATCCCAGCTGCCGAATCCAGCACTTGTCTTTGTTAAATTTCATTTGGTGACTGCCCAACCCTCTATTTTGTCAAGGTCTGTCTACAGGGCCTCCCTGCCTTTAAGGGAGTTCATCAGTGCATGCCAAAATTCCCACCTTTGCCTTCCCACTTGAGCATTCCTTCCAATTCTTGAATGATAGGAAAACATTGGAGGGGGCAAGAATAGCATCCCAACCCTTCAAATTACATGTTTGGTTTCTGTACGTGTCACACCTTTGTTGGGTAATTTTACTAAATCTAACTGCAGAATCTTTTCCTGCAAGGGATTTTTTTGCTCATTTTCCTCCTTTCTTTTCAGTTTAAGGGCAGTAACTGAACAGCATGAGTCTGATTGTAATGGAAAACTTAATGAAAATAAACTGAATTTGCTTTCACATTAAAGAGCTCATCATGAGATCACATAAGTGCTAGATGTGGTGTAAGAGATGCAGTGCAAATGAACAGCTGGGCAGTGGGGATTTGAGGGAGAACAGTAATGATAGATAAGGATGTTCATATAGGTAAAGTGTAATGTTAAGTTCAGTCATCAGTCTGGATAATACAAACTTGAGATACCTTGAGAGTGATAAATTCTCCCCTCCCATATGCACATATATGCAGCCAGTATTACTATTTTATATTAGTATGACATTGACATTCATAGATGGCCAATTTTTCATCTGAAATTCAGATGAATTGTCTTTTGTCAAGATGCCGCTATGGGTAGGACAAGTCTTCAAGTAATAGTGTTTCTTTTAACACTTCGGATACTGAATAAACTCTCTTCATTGAGGTCAGCTTTCAAGGTTTTAATATTGTCTCAGGTGAATGTGTGTTTTGGGATTTTTTTTGTCTTCAAATTTGTTTCCAGATATGTTTTTAGGGAATGTCTACCAAAGTAAATTACAAAATACCCAATGTTCCTGTGGTAATTTCACTGTTTATTTTTGCCTAATACGAGAAAAACTGAAGATAATTTGTATTTAAATATTTTGAGCGTAATAGGATTAAATAGGAACAAAATGCAATTACTTAACTATTGCTGAGGTATTAATATTTTATAAGCTGTATAAAAATTTAATTAGTTCCTTCATTTTGGATCCTTCTATCTAATATACTAGAGGAGATATGTATTTGTTTACATATGTATGCAATTTTTTCAATATTACTTGATATTCCTGCCCAAATTCCCTCAATATTCAACATGACTAATTTGTGTCACTTTCCATTTCCTTGCTTCCATTAATGTGGAATTAAGAAATTAGCACTGGCTCTGCAGATAATGATATGTACTAACATGTCTCATAAGTATTCATGTGTTCTCCCAATAACTTAAATCTTCCTTGAGATCTGAAGATGAGAATAAAATCTGTACATCAGTGTTAGCAATTCACTGTGAACAGGCTGACTAGGCTGTGCATTTAAATTAGTCTTGAAATGTCTGTTATCCTTTAGAATGGCAATGTTCTTTGTGTAAATGCAATACTGCTCATGTTGGAATTTGTGACTTCTGTTGTTCTCATCTCCAGAAGTTTGCTAGAGGACTCCTGCACAGTCCCTAGCAGAGCAGTGAGCTTGTTCCCACTCCTGCCCACAGCTTTCTTGCTCTCCATGACCTACAGAAAGAGCAAGTGTGTATCTATGTTTGTGAATGGATTGATGTCTGGAAGGGCTGTTCAGCCACAGAAGTGAAACTTACCATGAAGGCAGTGGTTTTCTTCAAAAACCATTTTCTATACCCATGAAACATTAGCCTTCCTTGTAATTATAAAGAAGTTTATTAATCTCTTGAACAGAAAGAAAACGTCAATGATTCTATGACATATTTTATTTTGAAAGGGAGCAAGTGCAATATTCCTATTATTCCATGCCATTTTTAGTGAATATGCAAACTGCTTAAGTACTTTGGCTCTTGGTAGTGTCCTAAAGCTTAAGGATAAAAGGAGATTTTCCTTAGAGATTTTACTTTGCGGGATATGGTTCCAAAGCTGTCAATCCATGTGTGTGTCTGTCTGCTTAAAAAGTTTGTTGGCCAATTTTAGATGAGAGTTATTAGTAATTTACTAGTTTCTTGAGATTGTCTGAGGAAAAAAATGTGTAGAATATAATATTTTGTTGAATGCTTTGCTAATGTTTTTTTAGAAAGAGATTTCATGGGTTATAAGTTGCTTCAGTACTGGCTGTAATATAGTCCATGGTTGAGAAATTGTCTTATTTTTATATGGGTTTACCCTGAAATCTTTGACTGTATAGTTATTATCAGAAACTTAGATTTTCATGAGCCTTCCCTGTTGTTTCATGTAAAGCAGATATATTCTTAGTAGAAAAATATAAGCATTACTACCTTCTTTGCACTGCTTCTTTCACCCCCGAAAGGGCTCAGATCTTAACTGTTGATATTGAATAGTTAGCTTCACAAAAATACAGCAATTTTTTCCTTCATTGATTAGTCAGAAAACTGCTAAACAGGTTATACACATACCCTTTGTAAAAATAAACTTCAGGTGAAGTCTTAAGAACTATAAAAACAATTGTCCTCCTGGAATTAAAGAAAAAAATAGAAGGGGGAAAAAGCAGTGTATCCATCTGAGAGCAGTGTATAGGAAACCTGTAGTCAGCAAAGCTGCTGCAGAACAGAATACAGGACTTTGCTATTCTTTGATAGGTAACACTTTGGCAAAATACTACAGTAAAAGTTGCAGAATATGAACTTTTCCCAGAAAACTTTGTGGTTTTTTTCTCCTGTTCCACAAGACAAAATAGCAAATAATACACGACTTTTCAGTATGTCAAAATTCTTTAAGGCATATTTCTTCCATAGTGTTGTCCAGTCTTTCACACATAGATCTAACAATTCTAGCAGGTTCTCAGTTTCTACTGACAGAAAATACTGTTTTATGCACTCTAATGTTTCTACAAAGTGCAAATTCAAGTGATATTCCACTAAGACCACCATTTGTAAGCAACACTTTGAAGATAGATGCTGTATAATATAGTACAATTTTGATAGTTTTATGTTTTCAAATGCTTATCCCTGCAAGTTCCACCAATTTTTGTCATCAGCATATGTTAGGAAAAGATAAAATGAACTCTGAGATGTAATTCAAGTGGGATTATGGCATATGTTTATTAGATACATGTTTTATTACTTTGCTAACCTGGAATAATAAAGAAGAAATATTTGTTGGAACTCAATTGTATTGATCAAAAAGAAGAGCAAACATCTAAGTGGTTATATGGATGGATTGGAAGTCACCAACTTAAAGAACACTTTTTACCTGTAGTAACAGGGATTCAGCTCTGTGCAACACTCTTGTGCATCTGAAGGCCTTGTATGCAATAAACTGTTTTCTCAGTATGCAGGTAATTTTACTTCTATTCAGCTTGTTAAAAGTTTTTATTCTGGTGTCTTGGCAGAAAACAGAAGAAAACTTTTGTAAGCAATAGCAGTCTCAAATAATTCATGGTCATCTGTGGGCAAAGCTTTGCTTGAGTTTTAAAGATGCCAATGACTCCAGGAAGTCTCAGACAAACTTATTTTTAGGGAAAGAAATGAGGATGGTTCTTTCAGTAGTTTTTGCTGGTATTTGAGGCCACTAAGGAAAGTGCTACTGAGCTTGAAATACTCTGTTAACTGTTAATCATTCATGATTAATATTTTCTAGTGTTGCATAACCATAATAACAAAATGGCTTAACTCAGGGATTTCTTTCACATTGAAAACTATAAATTAAGAATTAATTTTCTGGTGTTTTTTTGTTTGTTGGTTTGGTTATTTGTTTGGGGGTATTTTTGGCAATGGATTCTTTTTTTGTTGTTTGTTTCTTTTTTTTTTTCTTTTTCCAAATCTTAATATAGTGTATTCTTTTTACAAAATTCAAAGCCTGCTTCTATAGGCACTTGCTCTAACACACAGTTGCCAGAGTAACAGCATTCTGACTTCAGTATTTGGCAGGCAAACAAAGGAAAAATTGACTGTCACATACTTTGTGTTTAGGTATAATTATTATGGATCTTCATTTTGCAGTTTGGGTTGGTTTTGTTTCTCTGTGAGTGGTTACTAGTGTCTACTGGAATGACAGACTGTAATAATGTAAAATAATGTAGGTATTAGTTATGGCTTCCAACATCTTGTATGCCGAAAGTACATTGCTTTTTCACGGGTTTCAGTTCTCTGTGAAATTATAGTGCTTGTTTGAAATGGTATGGATGGCATATGGTTTACATAAATTTTTATATGAGTGTTTTAATGACTGTGATGTTACAATTGTGTTATTAAAGATCAAGCCAAGTATTCACCATGTTTTTCCTTTAAAAATCCATTAAATAGTTGTTTATAACATTATAAACCATTTTAGGCAGAGATTGGCTGTGTTCATTGAGTTTTTGTGGTTTTTTTTCCTGAGTCTGAAAGAAAGATTTTTAAATACTGTTGTATTTCAAATTTGTCTTGTACCAGGTAATCCCCAGTTTTCAAATGTTGTTACAGCAGACACTTCTGAGTCCTGAGTGATATCAAACAGCATGTAGTTGAAAGCAACAGATTCTGTGCTTGCTTTCAACCTTCTTTAGATCTTAATAGCCTTAGTTATGAGGATGTTGGTGTAGTAATCAGCTTTCAAGCAGCATGGCTTTCTCAATTGCATGATCCTTTGATGAAACTGCTTGACTGCAATCATGCATGATTGTAATATGGCAGGGAAACAGAGTGGTGATTAAAATGGATTTAGAGAAATGAAAATGGACATCTGTTTTATTAACATGTATTTAAAATTACTGTGAGTTTCTGGATGTTAAAGGTGGAGAGTTTTTCATTGTTCTTGCAGTAATAAGAAAAATAGATCTCCCCCCCTTTTTTTTTTTTT
>VWZG01007507.1:262088-285919 GCA_013396735.1 Grallaria varia
AGTTGAAGCAAGTTCTAATAGATTTCATCAAAATAGTAGTAATTTTCCAGTTTCCAATAAGAGAACGTACACTAACCAACTAGAAAAAATCTACAAAATGCATAATTTAATAGATTTTTTTAATAGCTTCCTGCCTTTCTCTGTGCTAGGATGAAATTAGCTAGAGGCTCCAGTGTACCTCTGTGGTGGATGTCGATCCATTATGGACCACTTTTATACCTGAATCTCTTTGCTCATGGCATAGCTTGTTGCTAGAAAGCTGCAGTAAGCACAGAGATCTTATTTTGTCATTTTGCTGATGTTGTCTGGGTGTTTTGGCTCTGCAGAATATAGACAAAGTGGAAGAGCTACTGAGAACACCTCAGAATAACAAAATCATCTTTGGAATTCACAGGAGAAGGCACATTGTCAGTAGAGTTATCATTGTGTCTTTCTAGTTGCAGCATGTGCCTTCTGTATCCTATGTGTATAAACCATAACATCTGTAGGTTAGACTTCTTAAAAGAGCAGCTGACCAATGATGAACATAGTAGTGAGCTTGTTACCATGCATGATGTTTTCGCCATAAGTCAATATTATAACTGAATCTCTTTGTTTCTAGAGGGGTGATCTGAATTTTCAACTTCAAGTGCATTAATTTTCACACTTTGTGTCTGATATATAACTGTATCTTAGTTTCTCTTCTTTATTAATCTCACAAGACATTCCAAAAGGGATTGTTATTTAATCATTCAGAAAGAGTAGTTTCTTTCTCCTTTTTGCCATTGTTGAGAACAGTACAGTGATTTAGCCACTGTTGGAGGGGATTTTCTTTCAGGAATATTTCAGAGATAGTAAACACTTGGGGCGTTTTTTTGTTGTTGGTTTTTTTTTTTGTGTTGGTTTGTTTTTTTGGTTGCTGTTTTTGTTCTGACTATTAAGCTCTATGTACTGTATCTGTTTGGACAAAATATCTGCTAAAAATGGTGCATTATGACAAACTAGTTGATGTCTTTTTCTAATTCTCGCTTTCTCACAAATGGAGAGACTCCATTACGCATAATGATGGATAAGATATAGGCATAATCGAACAACACATTAGACCAGAAGGCTTTGAATCTATGTATTCAGCAAAGGCTAGAACAGTTTGTTCATTTATTCTCTATAATAATGCAGCTTTGACTGAATGCTTGTGCTCTTTACAGACCCAAACTTTAATGACAATGTGTTCTGTGTAAAATGTGGGGAAGATTGTAACCATTCTGAACTGTATTTAGCTTAGTAACATGAAATATCAGTTACTCCCTAAGGTATTGTGTAGTTGTAGATCATAAACTTTTAGCTTAAATTAAACATCACAGCTGGTTGCCTTAATTTGATGCATTATAGCACAAATGTTTCAACAGCTTGACTAAAATGAACCATACTGCAAATTCAAAAGAAGAGCGAAGGTCAATGCACATGGTGCCTAGTGATTTGCAAATTTTCTTTATTTGGATATATTAAATGTATTATGTGGAACTTAGCATAGAGGAATGGAATTTGGCAGGGTAGAACAGATTAGCAAAGGATGTACAATCGGTTTTGTTAAAAATAATGCAGTATAATAAGAAAGTCAAAATAGTACCTTCCCAAATTTTCAGAAGGAAGTTAGAATGTTTCTGGATAGTCAGTACTCTTGGATTCCTTTGTATGTGTTTATATAGAAATAAGGAGTTCCTAATTCATAATCCTAATTTCTAATCTGTATATACTGTTAAACTTCATTGCTTTTTAAGAACATAACATGGCTGCTACCTCATTCCTGTTTAGGGGATTTCTGAGTTGAGCAGAAGGCACCTAGAGATTCTAATCTGTGGCTGTATTTCTAGCTGACTAAGAAAATGCATTGTTCTGTGTTCAAAAAGGCCTAGAATACAAAGCAACTGCCATTGCTCCCTATCTGTTCAATGTGAGTGTAGCGTTAGGAATCCATATCTCTGAAATGGAAAACATTGAGTTGAGCTACAACAAAGGAAATTAAGATAGTCTGGGCACGTTGCCAAAAATTGTATGTTTAATACTGTATGCTGTAATTATCCGTAGAATTTCTTTTTAATATGCACTAAAAGTCCGTATATCTGGTAATTTAACTGCACTTGGTATACACACCTTAGTACAAAGTCAAAAAAACATGATCCAGCAGTTTTCACTCACCTAAGTAGTAGATAATTCTAACTTTTATGTGCTTTAGGAGTTTTCAAGTGCTTCATAGCAAAGAGAATGACTTAGACTTTGGAGGAGCAAGCTCTCTGGAGGCTTTAGATTGAAGAAATACTGGAGAAGTCTGTTGGTTCAGTTTGCTTTGCTGGGTTGTTTTTCATTTGACTACCTTGCCTGTCTGAGATGGATTTGTACTAGTGGTATTTCTTATAAGAAATGTATTTTTATGCATTGATATAAACTGAGACATTTAGAAAATCCAGTTAAGTTGCTCTGTGTTCTTCCTTCACCACATGTCAAAAGTTTTAACCATGCCTTTCTTATCGTATGGTCTCCTGATCTAAATTGTCAGTGTTCTTGCATCCGTGGTACCTGTACTGACCTATTGAAACACCCCAGTTCATACAGCAAGTCTTTGTTACAAAACAAGGTCCACACAAGTGCTGCTGCTGCTGCTAGGTTTGCTGCAGTCAGCAGCTGGCATTCTTGTTGGAGTACCTTCATATGTGCAGTTAGTAAGCAATGACTGTATCTGTTTAATTATCATCTTTTATGGTTCCGTGACCTTTCAGATAGTTAATTTAATAATTTATTTTTTTTTTCCCATGACATTAGTGTGTCTTTTTTAGTTTGCTACTTCTATGTGTTATTTCTGCATGCCCATTTCTTAGCACTTTGAAAAGCAAGTGTGGGTTTTGTTTTTCCCCAGATATGCCATCTTATATGGAACGTAAGGAAACATGTAAAATCATGTGATTAGATGATTAACACTGTGTATAATGCATAGCAGGAATAATTAGAGAGACTAAATCCCTCTGACTGCAAGGCAAAACCTCTGTTTCTTAAATTGCAAGTGCTTGCAAGTTTATACAACCTCATTAATGCTGATGTGGTATTAGGAATATGGTGATTAAATTACCTTGTCACCTGTGTGAGATTAAATATATGGATTTTTTTCTGTTTTATACGTGAAGCTCCAATGATGAAATAGCAATTTTGATTGATAATGTTTGAATTCACACTGTGGTGCTCAAGCTGAAATGTGGTGCAAGTTCAATATTTATGATATATCAACCTTAATTGGCCTCAACCTTCGTAGATTCAAGACTTGTTGCCATAACTTGAATTAATGACCTAAGGTAATGCTGCACTGAAACATTTGCAAACTGAGTCTTTTCACCATTTTAGTCATAGAGAGCTTTATCAAAAGTTACTGTATTAATAAGAAATACAAGGTATGTTCATTACCTTAAGTAATTATTTGATTGATTACTTCAGTTTTCAAAAGAAAAATGATAATATCTGCTAAATATGTAAGTAAATAAAATTAAACAAACTGGTATTGTTCCTTGGAATTTGGTACACAAAGCACGCATTCTCCAATCTCCAGGATCTAATTCATAGTATTTTTTAAAATATCCTTCATTTTCTGCTACTTAATTTCTTGTATTCATGTTGATTTTTAAAATACCTCTAATTTTGTGCTAATGCTTCAGGTTTTCATTAAACTTAGTTCTACTTGACAGGTTGGCAGGAACAATTGGTGCTCACTGGCTTTTGAAAAGTTAATTCAGTTGGTGAAACTGTTGTGCTGTTAATATGTAAATGTTAGCTTAGTCAGATGCTATAGTAAGTGAAGTGCTTAACTCCCTTTTCTCTGTTCTTTTGGTTAAAAGGTACAAAGTTATCACAGAGCCATGTTTTCAAGACTAAGTGCTTGTCTTGTATTTTGGGGTTTTTTGTTTGGTTTTTTTTTTCTCCTCCCACTGAACTTCGGTTTCTGACTCCTCACCTTGAAAATTGCTTGTCTTCAAATACAAGTAGTATTTGAGAGTCTCATGGACGTTCATACAGGATATTGTATGCTTCCAACATTTGAAAAATGTTTTCTTTATGGACTTTTTAGCTTAATCCAGAACTGTGTTGTAATAAAAACCCAAACAAAACAAAAACCCAAACCAACAAAAAGTGCTTTAGAAGTCTTGGTGGTGACATAGATGCTTTGGAAAAGTAGTGCTAGACATCCTAATCAAGAAAAATAATTTAAATGACAGTAATTTGTTAGAAATTAATTGTATGTCTTAGAAATCCTTTCTCTGAACCTGAACCCAGAATTTTTATATGCTGATCAGAGGGAAGCATGATTGAGTACAGTCTTTTTTTCACTCGTAGGGGTAAACTGATCATCAAATACTTGTTTTTATTTAAAAGATCAAAACTAACATTATGGAGTCTTTGAATTACAAGCAAGTATTGGCCAGATACATGAATTTCATTTTGATACAATCATTTTACAATGAAGAAAACCATATTGTTCAAGAAGCTCTTTCCAAAGGAGTTATGTAAAAGCTATTTGTGAAAGAAATATCATAAAGCAAGGATAACATATTATCACTTAGCTCTGCCACATGTTTTTAATAAGCTAAGTATTACAGTGAGAAGTGAAACGCGTTCAAACGCGTTCTTTTTTGTGGGATAGAATTAAGGAAAGGTACTTAGGTCATAATGTTGTTTATGTGACTGAATTATGGAAATATGATTACAAAACCTTGAAGGAAAATAAAGGCTGCAAAGTAAAGCACTTCCATGGGAAGTACTGAAGTGAAGACTGGCTTCGTTTCTGCTCATGTTCCTGCTGGCAGTGATAAAATTTCCAGTTACATGAGCACCTTCCTGCCACCCTCTCCCCACCCCAGCCCCCAAAAGAGAAAAATTAATCTTCTGATGAGTTGGATGCTTTTAATATAGTCATTGTTTGCTATGCAGTTCAGATTTTGTGCTTTTCCACCAAACACATAATATATTTCCTTGTGAGTTAAGCCCTGGAAATTTCCTCCTTACTGCCAAAAGTTGCTGCTTGGATGGTGGAGGCCTTGGAAATCAATTAAAAAGTTGTGTTTCACATGGATTATTTTTTGATGGCACATGAAATACTTTAAAAATAAAATAAAACCCCCACCAAACCCAAAACCTCCCAGGACACAGTAGCTGTTAAGAAAAACATTGAGAAGGGTAAATTTCATTGAAAGTATTGCTGCAGGAAAATACCTTTTTTGGGAAACAGCAAATGTTGTGCCGTGTTTTGTAAGGTCATTACTATTAAGGACCAAATACGAGGAAACTATGTTAATATTGTGGTGTTCAATTAAACAAATACCCAAAACAAAAAAACCCTCCGGTATTCAGGGAGCAGTGATCTCTATAATTCTAAAAAATTATGTGTCATAAAAACCCCCAGGTTTTCTGACAAGTTAATACTATATAAATGAACTTTCTAAAAAATTATTTAATTTTATTTTTGGAACCGGATTCGCTGCAATATTTTGTCTGAAGCAATGTCTGACTGTATTTGATTTCCCACAGATGCCAAAACATTTTAAAGAATGTGTTTCTACTAGCACATTGTTGCACATGTAGAAAATAGTTTCACAGTAGGTTACAAAGTCTGTACAACTAATTTTGTAACATCCTGAATTGTATAAATAACACTTTTTCAAGCCTGCAGGAGGATGTTAATGTCTTTCTCCAGATTTTCCACAAAGGTCTGTAGTTTGATATTGCAGGGAAGTATTTTGTTATTATGCTTGTGACTAAAACATGGTGATACGCTCATGGCTCACATGTGCAAAAGAAGTTGAGAAGGGTATACGTGGTTTTGGAGCTTCCTTTTTGGATGGGGAATGAAGTGATAAGCTGGATATGCTAACCTGACAGATGGTAATGGCACGGTGCACTTGGGGTGTGGTAGTTTAAATTTTAGGTTTTGGGTGGGTTTGTTGTTTTTTAGGCCTTCCTGGGAAACAAGTCAGGTGACATACATTGAGAAATCAGAGGTATTCCCTACTATCTCACATCATGTGGGATATAAGAGTGAGGGAGGAAGTTCTGGGACACACTCTCTTTGGACTCTTCCTTTGGTCAGCCTATTTGGTGCAGTCTCTTCTCCTGTGGCCGGGTCAGTCTTTCGTCAGGCAGGTGGTGGGGAGAAGGATCACAGCTCAGGGCTGGACACTTCTGTATTTGGGTAATACAGTGCCTTATCTGTCTTCCTTGGGTGTATATATATACAGGATATATATAGTACTGTTTGAGTTACCTCTCTTTCCCTGTATTTGCCTGGTATTCGTGTTGTGTGCATATAGTGCTAAGTTCCCTTTTCCTCCTCTGTAAATATATATATATATCTGTTCCCCTCATGGTCTGAAGCTTTTAAGTTTTCTCTCCTTCTCCTTGGCTTTTTCGCCGTTTTTCTCCCCTTTGAGGGGGTTGGGGGGGGGAAACCTGTGCTGGTCCTGGGAAGCTCTGCACAGTGTTGCCTTGTTTTGCCCAGGGTCAAACTTGCACATGGGGAAATCAGAGTTATTGTTCTTTGAGTAACATCCTGAGACTGCCACTCACTAACTGTAGTGAACAGAAATTCAGTCGAAAGCAGTCAGTTGAAACACATGAACAGACAGAACAGGGGGAAGTATATGAACTATGTGACCTGCAATGCAAGGCAATTTGGTAAGAACCATTGATATGGAATATAAAAGTTCTGATGACTACCTTTCTGAATTGCAAAATGAATGAAAATAGAAGAGGAAAGGGTGTTTGAGAGAGGTGCGTTACGGTACAACTCCTTTCTCTTTTGACCTCAGATCTCTCATTTTGTCCAATTTAAAGATTTCCTTGGAAAGGTAGCATCAAAGCCAATGTGATTTGGAGCCTTCTTTTTTTACTTTTTTCTCCTTCTTTTTTTTTTCTTCCTGAGAATGTATTGCTAAAAATGTATGTTAAATTAAATTTTAAATCTTCCTGCCTTTCCTGGCATAAGGAGATACTTGCACTCTACCAGGTATAACTCAAGTAGTTGTGACTCTTGTAATATTGATGTTACAGTCATATAAGGTTCTGTAACATTTCTTTGGACCACTGTAGCTAAATTTTCTGTCATTCTGCCCTCTAGCAGTAAAGGCGCAGCAGTACACTTCTGTGCTGCTATTACATGCAAAATTTCATTCCACTTGTCCAGGGGCACATCAATTGTAGATGCATCTCCTGTAGGCTCACAATTAACAGTGTAGTGGGTTGACCCTGGCTGGGTATTAGGTGCCCCAAAGCTGCTCTATCACTGCCCTCCTCAGCTGGACAGGAGAGAGAAAATAGAATTAAAGGCTCATAGGTTGAGGTAAGGACAGGGAGAGAGCTCACCCATTATTGCTGTGGGCAAACAGACTAAGTTAGTTTGATTCATTACCAATCAAATCAGAATAGGATAATGAATAATAAAGCCAAATCTTAAAAACAAGTTTTCCCCCATCCCTTCCTTCTTCTCAGGCTTAAGTTTACTATGGATTGTCTCCAGCCAGCGGGGCAAGGGAACAGGGAGTGGGAGTTGTGATCAGTTTATCACACACTCTCTACCACTCTTTCCTCCTCACAGGGACGATTCATCACACTCTTGCCCTACTCCAACATGAGGTTCCTTCCACAAGTCCCCCACCAACCTTTTCATCATCAGTCCTTCCCCACAAGCTGTTGTTCACTAACCACTCCAGCATGGATCCCTTCTGTGGGGTACAGTCTTCCAGGAACAAGGTGTTCCAGTGTCGGTCTCCTGTAGTCCTCCTAGCAAACCTTACTCCAGTGTGGGGTACTCTGTCCAAAGGTCCTGCTGGGAGACAGCTCCCAGCATGGGCTTCAAATGAAGTCACAGGTTCCTCCCAGCATGGGCTTCAAATGAAGTCACAGGTTCCTTTGGGCTTCCATCTGCTCTGTTGTGGAGTTCTCCGTAGGCTGCAGGTGCTTCTCTGCTCCCCCGTGGACCTCCATTGGCTGCCAGGGGAACAGCCTGCCTCACTGTGGTCTTTACCATAGGACACAGAGGAATCTCTGCTCCAGTGTCTGGAGCACCTCCTCCCCTCCTCCACTGACTTTAGTGTTTGTGCACAATAGATATATTTGTATTCAGTAAAAGTTTATAAAAAATTTAATCTTTGTCTTTCTTGTCCACTTTGAACCATATAGGATCAGCACAGGGTTTGTGTTGTTTTGGGGTTTTTTTGCCATGGTAAGCAAAGTTTCTAGGAATCAGGACATGATCGGTAGAGGGCTCTAATTTCACTAAAATCACTCTTACCTGTGTCTGACAACAACCCAATATGGTAAATGTACCACCTCTGGGGGCAGCACATTAATGAGAAGAATGGTCTTAGTTTCTCTCCTGAGAACTTGGTGTGTATTGACAGTGGCATTGACTGTGTCCTCCGCGTTTACCTCTGTCATGTCCCAGTATGGGCTCAGTTTTTTCATGGAAATCTGAGCTGCACAGGCTTCTTTGATGAAGGCAGGGGAGTTTCGGCAGTGAGAAAGGTATAAGAAAACAGAGTGAGGACTGGCACCGTGCATTTTGGTGGAGGCTATGCTGCTCTGGAAAGTCCTATGTTCTCGGTGATTTTGTGGAGTCCCAGTTGCAGACATAGCTGTAGCTTCACTGCTGGTTGCAGTGTAACTGCCCCGAGCTCGGCCAGAGCGGGGAACAGAAGCATCATCCTTTGTGAGGCAGTGGTTGGAAGATGGAGCAGAAGAGGAGGAACATCATCCAGCTTTCTGGAGGGTCATTGACCTTCAATTAAAAGTCAAGATGCATATTTAAGACACAATATGAAGCAAATGTACTTGGTTCATTTGTTATTCCGTGATGGAAAAAACAGGTGCTCCCCTTACTGGCGGGGGTTGGGGAAAAAAGGGTGAAGAGAATAACAAAGATGCTAGGTGTTTATATTTTCATTTGTCAGGATATTCAAATGTCATACAAGTACCAGTCCAAAGTTAACTTGTCCAGTGAAGTGAATTGTGTTTTTGTCCTCCCTGTGACACTTTCACTTCTTCAGAAAGAACTTAGAGAAAGGTGGCAGCCCTGGTGCTTTAGCAGCCAGTTGTAACTGCGCCTGAAACTGAAGTTGTCACAATGAGGAGGGACCTTGGATTTAAGGGTCACAGATATCAAAGACTGAAGTCTAAAGGGAAGAAGAGCAAAGTCTCACTGGCAGAGAAAGAACAAAAGTTACAGTGATTCTGTAGAAAGGACCAGGAAAAGTTACATGAAGGATTAGGTCTACAAGGAGGTAACATGAGTGAAATGCATGGAATGCAAGAGATGGTAATCTCAAATCTAATGCAGATAAAAAGAGACAAGAGGACTTGAGTTCAACTGAATAGAACTGAGAATTTTGTGTCTGAATTTTAGCTTAGTAATGTTTGAGTCCAATGCTTGACTGTCCTGATCATGAGAGAGTTATACCAGTAATTTTGAATTAGGGGGGAGGGAGTATTGGGGTTTTTGGGTTTTTTTGCCTTTTCCCTGTTTTTATGTGAAATAAACTGCAGTATTAGGTCACTGTCTTTAAGAATGTAAGCAATGCACAAATTACACAGACCTGAAAAAGTGAAGCTTTAGTGGTACCATCTGAACCTCTGAGAGACCAGCTGTTGGGCTAAAGATGGTCTTATAAATGAAGTCCTCTTTCAACCCCAGTTTTTATATCCACTGACAGACTAGTGATCTCTTTGTGTTGCCCATTTCATGTGTTGTGTGTAAGTGCTTTGAGTAGTTCTCTGCATGGTGTGGTTTCTTTCTAGTTCAGAGTCAAGGTAGTGACCTCTACCAGGACCAGCAAATAAATAAAACAGGCAACTAATGGAACATTATATTCTGAGCAGCAGGTGAAACTTGGCAAATGAATGAAGCTGAGCTGAATATATAGGATCAGATGTCACAAAAGATCTCACAAGTGCCTCAGGAGAGCAAGCTAAGACTAGGACAGAAATGTAATGCACTCAGAAGAATAGAAATGAGGAAAATTTATCTGTTTGTAATGTTTGCCATAGTCCCTGTTGTAGAATTGGAGACTTAGGCTGCCAAAAACAAGGAAGTGTTACACAGGTTGGGTGCAATTTTTGCACTTAAAAAAATAGTCCTTGTCTTTTTCTGCTTGTATGCAAATTATGATAGGAAAGCAAATGTTATCTCTGTAAGTGATGCTAGAAAAGTCAACATAAACAGAATAAACTGAGCATCTCTTCCTAGAAATATTGAACACTTTTCAAGCTTGCCACTCTCTTGCTGTAGAGTGGTGCTTGTGAATAACAAGTCCATTTTTTCTGCAGTATTTCTTGAACAATTAGCTAGAAGAACCTGAAAGCTTAAGGCAATCTACTAGAGCAACTCAGCTATTTTTCCATAGATGATAAGATATATCTATGATTTTTGATAGTATCTCTACTTTAAAATTATGTTTAAGTAATTTTGGTTTCTTTTCTGCTTTTATATTTCATATTTTATACAATTTGGAAATAGGCATATGAAACCTTCTATAAATGAGTTGGATTCAGAGGAATGATGCTCTTTGTTACCATGAATGGAATAGCATGCCATAAATGCTCAAGACATAAAAACCGTCAAACCTTCTGTGATGATCAGATAGGCAGCCATCTAAACCAGTTTGTTCGTATACATCTGACTTTGAGAATTCGGTGATGGTCCAAGCTTCTGGCTTGTTAAGTCAATTTGAGTTTCAAGAAAGTAGATAGGAAACCAGGACACAAATGGATTGAATAATTGCATAAGAAAAAATGCCTCACACCTTTTGTCAGATTAAAGTTCTGCAAAACCTATTTAACAGAGTAAAATCAGATTTTTACCTTATTTGACTTTCTTAAATCATCAGTGAACAAAAATGGGTCGGGTTTTTTGCACAGCTTACACCTAGTGATTGTAGTTGATACTGGTGTTAGAGTGGACAGTGCAGGAAGTTGCTGGAGAAAAGAGAAATCTGAACCAAGTAGTACTAGTATGGTGGAGGCACAGTTTGCTACCCACAAGGACTCACAAGTACATTTTAATTTGCTTTTGCTGCTAGCTTTTGGGGGCACCTTTACACGGTCTTGTAGAGTCTTGTTTCACTTCTATGTTAATAAAACACCTGTTTCTTTGAGTTTTTTGAAAATTGGTTGAGAGCTGCCATATGGCACAAAGAGTTGTAGGTTAAAATAAGTTCATGGTTTAATAGCATATAATCAGTTGGAAGGGATCCATCATTATTGAGTCCAGCTCCTGGCCATGTACAGGACAGTCCCCGCAATCACACCATATATCTGCGAGCATTGTCCAAACACTGCTTGAACTCTGGCTTGGTGCTGCTGTGGCCACTTCCCTGAGGAGTCTGTTCCAGGTGGTTGAGCACCCTCTGAGTGAAGAATCTTTTCCTGATATCCAACCTAAACCTCCACTGACTCAGCTTCATGCCATTTCCTTGAGTCATGTCACTTTCTTTTAGATTAAGCAGGTATTTATTGTTGTATCTACACAAAGTGTCTTTTAGTTACTCAGAAACAAGGAAGAACTTGATGAAAAGTAGAGGTTAACAAGTTTTTTTTGTCCGTTGAAACAATATGAGCTGAGTTCTTGTGGGTTTGATATTGCTGTATTTCAAAAGAGTGGTTTTAGACTGGGCTTTAGAATGTGAAATCAGAGAAAACTGTTCTGGGTCAGTGCAAGGGTTTGTCCACCCCATCAGCTGTCTGTCTATGGTGGTGGCCACAAGCAGCTGCTTGCAGAAAAGCTGGTATGTGAAGGCACATATTTTCTTCATTGCTCTCCCAGTCCATCACTTGGAAGCTCAAGGAGTCTCTTGAACTTCTTGTTACCTGTTTATTTATTAACCCCCCAAGGATTTCTGCTGCTCACTTTTGCAATCTGATTTGACCTTTTATATCTCCATCTTCTACTTCAGCCATTCATTGCATCTTTTAACCTGCCTCGTTCGAAACTGCTTTTGATTCTAAACTGTGTTTTTTGGTTTACACTTTGAGATCAGAGGGAGTTCCTGGTCTTTGACCAACAGACAGGATTCATCTCTCTTCCTTCATGTTTACAATACACTAGAGCATGCAGCATGTGTTGAGAAATGATGCATCCTCACAGGCAACACTGTCTTATCTAAAAGCAGCATTCCCAAACAAATCCTTTTTAGATAGTAGATACACATTATGAACTGAGAGCACTAGGGCAGCATTAAAAAACACTTGTAAAAGTTTTAGCAAAACAATTTTATCAACAATAGCATACCAACAGGCTGATTATGAGGCAATAAAGAGTAGAGTGAGTTTGTTATAGTATAAACTGATGATTAATGTTTCTCAAGGGCCATAAACTCACCTTAATTTTCATTTCCTGTTCTCTAAAAAAATACTTATATTTATCCTCTTTTGTCTGAAAAACTATAAGAAAGTATCAGGCTGTCTCTTTAGACTTCTGTAACATAATTCGCATGCTTTTATGAATATATCATAGTTTGAGTCGTTATTTCTCCTTTTTGTACAGTTTATGGAACAGCTGCTTTATAGTCATGATTATAAGTCATCCTTTTTGGTTTGATTATAGCAGTAATCTGGGATTGCAGCAACATGTTTTGCTTATGATACATGTTGTGAGAAATAGAGGTCTAGTCACTATTTCCTTAAAAGGTGAGAAATTGTATTTTTAAAAGGAAGAAAAAAGGACAGATCCTGCAATGCTTCTAGGAATAGAAAAATCTTTCTGCAGTTACTTGTGCAATAGCTTCTTTTTGCATGCGCATCATACCAAAAACCTGAATGTAATGGTTTCTTTCCTTGTTACAGTATAAGAATTATTAGTATCTTTTGCAGGTGTTTGGAAGAGCAGAACTTTTATACGATGATGAAATTATTTTGCTATGTATCTTATTTGTTTCATCAGTGGAAATCAGAATGTCATTGCTAAAATGCTTAAGCAAGCTCCAGCACCCAATGATTTGCTGTAGAATTTGTAACAATCACACAACTTTCGTAAAGTCAAACTCCCCTCGTTGGTAAAGTTTCTGAATTAATTAAAGAGATGTTTGAAAGAAGAGGAGATTGATATGCTTCTCTCATCCTGTGCTGAAATGTTACTGTGTTGTAGTCAGTTAAGTACTATGAAAAATAAGAAGGCTGGTTTGGATTGCTTTGGTATTGTAAAAGTGGAAGGAAATTTTGTTATCTGGTCAAAACTCTTCTGCTTAGACGAAGCAGTACAAAGCTGCCAAACATCACTTGTGAGCCTTGGAAAGATGTGCAATAGTATTTGGAATACTCTGATAATGCATATTAAAGTGTGTTAGTTTTGTCTTATTGAATTGAATATGATGTGCTTCATACTTAATTTTCAGTATCTCAGTTGAGGTGAGTGGATAAGAATGGAGGGCATGAGTGGTGAACCTGAATTTTCAGTAAAAAGCTGTCTACTTTAATAGCTTTCCAGTGTCAATTACTGGCAAAACCCATGCTGTGGCTTCCCCTGAGAGAAGGTTAACAAAGGGTAAAAGTGCCTTTTGGTCCTTGCTTTAGCAATTAATTGCAGAGGAAAAAGTCTTTGCAGTGCATGTGAGTGCCTGTTGTAATGACTGAAGCTACAGCTATTTCATGAGCAGCACTGCTAAATCCCTATTCTCAGTATATCTCCCTAGCCTTTTATTGACGCTCTCTGTTTCCCTGTAATGTTCCATGCCCTGCTTTCCCACACAGTCCCTCAAGACCTTTCTGGCCTCCTAAGTATTACTGGGCCGAGGGCACTACACAGCTTTCCACCAGTTGCCTATGGGACTGACTTTCAGGTTGAAGCTCATGCTCAAGTCCCTTGCCAACCCAGGCCCTTCTCATCTGTCCTTGCAGTGGTTCTCATGAAACTTACAGAAACTTGAATTTTTTGACTCTGTTGCTTGGACTGGTTAGTATTGATCACTGTAATAAAAGAACTATTACTCAGGAATAGACGTGCAGATGGTATGATCACTTCTAGCTTGTGGGCATGTGATGAGTATGTAAGCTTCATGGGCTGCATATGAGTGCAATACAAAAGCAAGTCTCATAGTTGTCCCGTTCTGGCAGTGCTAAACTCAAACTGATGATTTTGTCCAAAATACTTGCAAAAATCTACAAATAACTTATTAAATAATTGTCATAATTTCACAAGGGAAACAACTCAAATAATGGCAGCTTGTGGGTTGTGTTCGGAATTGCTGGGTATATATACAGTGATACAGGGGTCATACGTGCTTGGTATCAGTGAATAGAACTACATCCTTCTTTATCACAGAGATTGGTACAGGGATTTGTTGATTTCCAGGGTGGCAGCAGTTACTAGATTTTTTAATATTTTTCTCTATTCATTTGACCAACAAATCATTAAAATCTGCCTGCCTCATGTAGTTGTCAGTACAACTCAAAAGTGACCCTTGTGGTGTGTTTGTACTGCGTGCTCCTTATGCCACAGTCATGAATCTTGTTCCTCAGGACAGCAACCTGTAAAACTGTTGTAAATACTTAGCTGTGTGAGGTTTAATTAATGCCAGAAGCCTTCAGTTGCAATGTGGAATGTGCCGAGGTAATGATTCTTGCACACTGCCTAATGCACGTGCTATTTGAATCTCTGTGCCAAGTGACTGACAGTGACATTAATCACATCCCACTGCTGTCCCTGCGTGCACAAGGGGAACAGAACCTGCAAACCTACAGGTGTATTTGACAGGCAATGCGCTTAAACATCTCCACTTAAAGACCTAAAGGACATGGTAGCATTTCACGTGGTAGGGAAGAAAAGTATAACAAAAGATTAACAAATGGCTTTCATATTTTAGAAAGTTAATAAAAAAAAATTTCCCCAAGTACAACTTTATATTAAATGTGTTGCGGAATCATCTGTTAATGCTACAGGATTTTCATAATGCTGTTATTTTATGTTGTATTTGTTTAACCAGAGAGTTTTTCCTTCGATGAATGCTGATAGCCACAAAAAAAAAAAAAAAAAAAAAAAAAGGAAGAAATGATGGAAAAATAACCCCAACCCTTCCAAAACAGATGTTTTAGACAGACTGTGAAATTCTGTTTGTGTACCCATGCAGAACTTGTCAGTGTTTAAAAACATGTACACCATGAAAGTGATAAATGCGGTAGCAGTGAAGAGGGATAAAGGAAGAAAAAACCCCAAAGCTATAACTGTGATTTCTTTCTTTACCAGATTTGAAAAGTTTGTGTTTGTTTACATGCTCGCGCTGTGTTTCTGTCTCCACAACTCTGCCAGCTGAATCATGAGCATACCAGCTAGAGGTGATGATATGGCAGTATATTTTATTGAAAGCAGAAGGGCAGGAATCATCTAAATCCATTTTGTCCTCCTCTAGGTTCTTAGCGTTAATTCTCACTGGACTCTGGGAAAGGTTGTGTGCTACTCCCATGAGACAAATACTTGGCATAAATGTTTATATCCTTGTTTAAGGGGTAGGATAGAGATTTTTAAAGTTAAATCAGGGTAAAACCTGATTATTCTTGATGATCAAGTACTTTACAGTTTATGGGCCAACAATTGCATTGTACAAAAATAATCAGTTTTATATATGAAGTGTTGCTATTTAATACTGTTCAGTTAAGTAAATGAGAGCTCTAATTGAAGAGAATTTCACTGCCACATCTGTGATGTCCATTTAGATAAAAATGCTAAAGCACTTTGAGTCAGTGGTGCGCATGTTGGATCTTTAAACCTGAATGTGTAGCAATTCAGTAATGTATTGAATACTCCTAGCTCTTGTGGACTCTGAAAAGGTAACTGAGCCCAGAAATTCCTATCCACAGTGAATGTGTTGAAGTTTAATGGTGTGAGAAAGACTGATTTTCCATGACATGAGAGTTGGCCTATGGATTTATGCAGCACTCCATAACTCTGCAGGTGGCTTCACATGTGACCTTGACAAATCAAGTATTTTGTTTTTCTTCTGATGTTTGTGGGATGATCAAGTCAGTAGTGCTAATGGGGTTTTTGTGTTTTGCTGCTGTAAGGCTCAGTGTCCTAGTATGACAGTTTATGAGTTATCAGACTGGAATAATACTGTCTCTAAGTCTTGTCTGTTGGATGGCTTACATTTTGGGACAGGATTGGATTTGTCTAGGTGATTCTAGCAGTTGGTGTAGCAGTGATAATCCAAGAATATAGGAGTTGAGAGAGATGTAATTCTTTCTTACGAAGTCTAAGAGTAGCTCATGTAATATCTTCTTTGACATCTGGATGCAACCATAACAAAAATTAAAATCAAAAACATTGCTTATTAAAAGTTCAAAACTACTTGTAAAGATAATTTCTACATGAATTACTATGCTTGATGTGTCAGCCTTTTGAAGGGTCATGACTGCACTACTGCTTGTTTTTTCTTTCCTTTTGATAACTTTCTCAAGTCTTGGTTTTTGTTTTTGTTCTCAGGGTGTTAAATTTGTCATTATTTGTTATGGCCATATTATTCACAGGGTGCAACCCTATAAATTTTTTATTGTACTGCAATATTCAAAGTATGCATGCCCATGTCTGGGCCATATGTGAATGTGTGATTTGTGATTTGTTTTTTCAAGTTTATTTTTATTTTAGAGATGTGGTTACTAGAACAAGTTACTCTGTACTTTTAGTGACGTATTTACATTGACTCATGTCCAAAAGTAGCTATGGAAAATGTAATCAGTAAGGAAATGTCTACTTGCTCTTCAGCTTTACTAAATTGAGAGAATGATAGAAATGAACAATAACCGGGTATTGCTTTAAAATATAAATTGTAATACCTCCTCAAAATGTAATCTTTTACTTTCTGTTGATGCAACAGATTAAACAGGAGACAATCAAAATATAGCTGTTGTTACAAAATTCTCCTGATCCAATGAGTGCAATGGAGTGGGTTTTTTTTTTCACATAGCAAAAATAGATATCTGCCACGGCTGTATTTTAAAGCATCTTCCCAAGATGCTTTTTAAAAATAAATTTAAAAACTCTGGTATATTTGCAAAATTCTTATCCTGAAATTATGGGGTGACCTCGTGTCCCTGTAAACATTTGTTTAATTCTGCAATATGTACATAGACAAGTGGTAATAGCAATGTTTGATATAGCATAGTCCTATCAAGTAAATGAGCGTCTCAGATGATGGAAAAACAGTCTTAAAAATTCTATCTCTGACATTTGTCAGCTCAGTGGATAAGGAGATAAACTTTTCTGTTTCTGATTAGATAGGTTGTGCTCTCGAAGCTTGGAGTCATCTTTTATTGGTAAGGTCATGCAGCACTCATGAAAACAGAAGAGTTTTTATCTTGTGAGTCTTGGGGATGGAAAGTTTCAGAAAATAAGTGGGATTATAAGGATTTCAAAACTTTAAAAAAAAATAGTAATAACCCTCTCTGGTTAAGATCAAGTAAAACTTAGTAGAGCTGTGAGTAAGATTAGCTGGCCTGTGTACATCAGGACTTGTAACTCTGACAGAGATTTGAAACCTTACTAAATATTTTTGATCTTCAAAGAGTTATTATGAAGTGATTGTACTTCTAGAAACTGTGGAGATTTTTTTTCATTGAATGTATTTGGGTGTGGCAATAATTGATTATTGAAGTATTACAGACTGCTTGGAGACAGGCTTTCTTAGCATTTCTTGATTCACAGCTGGATATCGTGTTCTGATCACAATCAAATCTGAAATCAAAACAGAAAGTATGTTGTCTTTCATTCCAGTTGCCATACTTACCATATGCATAGAACTTCGCCTTGTGTTTTACAAATAACTTAAAATGTAATAATTGAAAAACTATTTTGGTTTGTGTAAGTCTTACATGAGGACTCTGAAATGGTCACTGTTTTGGTGTTTATTGATTGTAGTGATTTGACAGAATTATAGCCCTCAATGAAACTTGGTTTTGGGTGCGTATTTGGGTTCATTCCCACCAAGTTTTTCCTTGTTTTTCTCCTGATCAGTGGGCTAGTCTCCTTGGGGTTCATCACACCTATTTGCCACGGTGATTCCAGAGTAATGCCTCAAAATTCGTTGTGGCTGTTGAGCTCCTTAGTTCTTAGTACATTTATGTGTTGAGTGTTGAACCAAGCTGTAGCTATTCCCTCATCCTGTGTTGAAGAGACAGCTGGGCTGCTTGCTGGGTTTCACAAAGCATTTTCAAGTGTGATGTGATTCAGATGTACCCACAGCTATGCTGTATGTTTTCTTCCCAAACTGAGACTCAAACCAATAGGGACTCAATTTCTATGGAAATAGCTGTCATAAAGTCAATTCTATAGCTCATTGTGGTCTGTAAATTAAGTAGAATAGATGCTGAAAGCAGGGTTTTTTTTACTTGTTGTCCCTCTGCTCTCACTGCATAACTGCTGCTGTTGATTAAGTTTAATCCCAAAGCACATCAAAATTAAAAGACTTTGCATTTTTTTAAGTCTTCTGAAGAACTGCTTCCCCCCCCACACCCCAGTTCTGTGGTGAGCATAAGTTGTTATTCACAGCGGGGTAAATGCCTGAAGCAAGGGAAACAATTGCTTGTAAGTCTAACTGCAGTGTTGATGACAGTTTTAGGCTGTTTTGGATATATGCTGAGAGAAAACGTGAAAAACCCACATTTGTCTTCATAAAGTTGTACATAATATAATATGTACAGACTAGAGGAGAGAGGTTGAGTCTTTTGAATATGAAGAAATTTGAAGGCTACAATTTAACCTAAGAGATTTTTCTTTTTATAATCTAAGTAAGAATAAAGATGAAACAGCTGTTAAGGAAAAACCCCCACCCTTCAATATGCTATTGACTAGACAAAACAGATTCCTTAGTGATGAAAGCCACAGCTGCACTGGCCAGTGGACTTCTGATTCCTCCAAAACAGCTGGAACAGTAAATTTTACTCTTTGATTTAGTATGACCATTCAAGGTAATTTTCAAGCATTTTCTTTTTGGAATTTGCAATTAAACAAAGAACCACGAGTGATCACCATGTGTTACAGGTAGGGAATTGGGTAAGAGAATAGTCACAGAAAATAACTTTGACCTATTCACAGTCAAAGCTATGAAAATTATTTCAATACACCTCTATTTGGGGAAGGAATGTTTTAGAAAGCCAGTCTTATGTTTCAAGATGATTAACCTATATTGACTCCCTAAATATATGTAGTCTGGCAGTAACTGACTCCGGTTCTTTTGTACTCTTTGTCTTCCAGTGGTGAAGACTAAGTCCTTTTCTCACTTATTATTTTATCTTTTGTATTTTATCTGTAATGTTTTTACTTGCATGTTATCAGCTGATGTCTGTTATCTTCCTATTTCAGCACCTTTTGTTGATTTATTGCAAACATAGTAATAAAATTGTATTCACTTGCACTCTTATGGTAGGGGTAGTTTGAGATATAAACTACATGTGAACTTATTCCCCTGTGAAGAAATAGATAGGAATAGATCTTTATTGGTCATGGTCTAATGCTTTTCACCAAGGCTATTGAAATATTGATCTCTAATTTAAGCAACTGCAAATGATTGAGAAAATGTCCTTCCACGTAGTTTTTATCTCTCTCTAACCTCAGCACGTAGATGCTCTCATACACACGTGTACGTGAGAGAGATAGGTGCAATGAGTGTTGCTGGCAGTGTTGCTGTTAAAATTGCCAACAGCTCTTCTTTGCCTTTTCACTAATGAGGATGAACCCAGGGAATAAATTTTTTTCTTGCTCTTATCCATGTCACCTGCAAATCTACTTTCATGCTATTCATTTTAATAAGAGGGAATAACAACACACGGAATGGTAAGAAAATATGTTCATTTATGTTCTATCTTAAAAAGTCACCTACCAGTACTTTGGCTGATCCTAAAAATATTTTTTAAATCAATTTTTTGGTCCCCTCTTGGTCTTTAGATAGGCAAAGGTACCTATTTTGTATTTGCTGTAAAGAAAAAGGATAAGGAAGAGACTATTTGCTGTCTTTTTACTACATAATGTCTTATTGAGACGGTGGAGCTGGTTCCTCTCAGACACAAAGAGCAAAAAACAGGAGGATGGGACAACTGAACTTTTGTAATTCTATGAAATACCTCAAAATAAGAATAGGGGCATTAAGGAAGCACCTTATATTGTGTTTGACTTTCTCAAAATCTTTACTTGGTTACGTAGAACTATGAAAAAGCTTTTGTAAGCTTTTTGGTGGTTGGGGAGATTGATGATAGGGTGCAGCATTTGTGATTAGTTGTTTGAAGACTGGGTCACATATGGAAAAAGTCACTAGGAAGCCTCTGGAAAAGGCAACTTTGGTGTTGTAAAATGGCAAGACAGTCTTAAGGAAGTTTCAGGACTTCAAAAACTTTGAAAAACTGCTTTAAAAATGTTTTTTTATAATAGTAACTGTCTCTAGGAGTAATGATGTGAGGGCAGTAGAAGGCTGCTGTGTGAATGTATGTCCAGGTAACTTATTTTTTATTAATTAATGTTAAAGTGTGCTACCTGGCTTGTAAAGATCTTTCATTTTCTGTCTTGCTATAATTGAGCAAAAGAAAGAGGTTTTTAGTTCCAAATGTTCTTTTTCATTATCTGGGCACCTGGAATTTTTCAGTCATTCCCATTTCTGTTAGTTAGCTTAATAAAAAGTAAATAAAAAGGATTGCCGTGTTAATGTGGGGTCAGAACTTCGATGTATTAAAAATGGATCTCACTGCATAGATGTAGTTCAATGAGAAGCTCAGGGAAAGGAAAGGCTAGAACCTTTCTAGCTTTCTCAATTAATTGGTTACCTTAATGAATGTTTTCACTTCCTCAGGGTTTTTTTCCACCCTATTTCTTCAAAATATATATTTGTGAATCCACAGAGTAAGAATACAAGTGTTGTATTTGATCAGATACACAGTTTAGTACTGGTGTTGGTCCAGTCATAATGTTACTTGAACATCCAGTATCACTGAGTATCTGTCTTTGTGAATAGAAAATTCATGGAGCTTCTGAGCAGTAAAGTGTGATTAAATGAGTAAATATATAATAATACCTGGTTTTTAAACATGTAAAAATGCTATGGGCAGTGGACTAGTAAATTCAAACCTTGAAAAAATTAACCTTTTCTTTCAGAACTGTGATTAGCTTTTCTGTGAGTTCAGTTTTAACTCAGTAGTTGTGTCAGCAAATTTGGGCACAAATGTCTCATACAAGTAGAGGTCACTCTGACTTGTGTTGTCCCCCACCCCTTTTTTTGAAAGGTTGGTTTTTTGGGGTTTTTTTGGGGTTTTTTTGTTTGTTTGTTTTGTTTTGTTTTGTTTTTTGAAGGGTTGAAATAATGGAGATAAGGGTCACTTAAGTGTAGTGATGTGCATATCTTGCCTTGAAACAAATAATACAACTTGAGAGTCAATTAGCTTGAAATTCAATTTAAACAAATTGTTTTATTGTAATAGACCTGTCAGCAGCATTAACATATACTTGTGTAGATCTTGAGGAATTTGAGTCCGAGGTAAGTATTTTGTATGGATAAAGCTGAAAAAAATGAAAAAAAATAAAAATCAGTAGGTAGTAAAACTACTCGTTACAGTAAAGGAGTTTGTGTTCTCATTCCCTTCCTGTGTGCCTTTTCCTGCCTTACCCCACGTATTTACAGTTGTTTCATCATATACTTTCTCCTGGAAACTAAAAGGACTTAATGATGATCAACATTCTTGCTTTGTGATTAGTTTCAAATGAAGTATCAAAATGCTTTTGTTTTGGTGAAGCATAGTTATGTCAAAGCAGCCAGAGATCTTTGCTCAAACCTGTCCCAGAGATTCCATGCCAAACTTCCAGAAATGATAAAGGTACAGAAGGACAAGGGTGGGAAAAGCAGAAAGCAGTACAGTACCCAAGAAATGTTTAGGCTTTGCTAGCATCATGTCCAGGCTGTGTTAGCATGAGTGGAGGGGGAAGGCACCTCAGTGTTGTGATCTGTGGTAGAGTTTTCATAAACCTTAATGTTTAAGAACAAACAACCCCCCCACACACACACTCACACCCATTTCTTTGATGCTGGAAGTGCTGGTGTTTGCCAAGTCCCTGCAGGTACTTGGGGCTTTGTGCCTGTATCTGCTGTGCTCTGTATCAAGCTTCAGTGACATCCGTCTAGTGGATGGATCCAGCTGTACTACAGAGTTGAACTGTCTGAGCGCACCCTCTGTTTAAGAGAAAGATAAATTCATAGAAGGGATATAACAGTAAGGAAATCAACCTCCTGGTGAGAATAGTGCCATAATAAATCTATTTCTTAACAGCTGCCCATGCATGACTTCTGAATTTATCTGGGTATTTGTAGCTGCAAAGCCCAGTGAGTAAAACCACGGCTCACCTGTGCAATGTTTTGTTTTACAGGAAAAGGCTCAGTGCTTTCAGAAGGCTCTTGCTGCCCAAGCAGATAAATCCACGCAGACAGAACTCATAGGCCATGATGTAAGTAGCTGTATCAAAAAGTACTTTTTATCGTCTTTGTGGGTGTTCAGATTTGTGTCAGCTGGTTTGCTTCTGCTGCTGTTGTGTCCGTGCACTGATCCAGTGATACTGAAATACCTTTGGAAACATGAGAAGATAATTACAACTACGTGCTGTCACACCCATGCCTTGCTAATTTTAGGCTTTGCAAAGAATTGAGAATGAGAACGAATGAATGTGGAGGGTATGTATTAGTGGCTTGTAGGGGTTTTTTCCAGTATTCATTTGCATGTTACTGACACTTTAATTAGGTTATTATGTTTATAATCGTCATATGCTGTCCAAACAAGATCTGAATTTTGGAAGATAATGGAATAAGTACAGTTTTGCCAAATGATGTTAAAATTCTGTTTCCTGAAGAGCACCTGTGAGAATTTCTCTCGGAATGTGAATTGATAGTATGTATCCTCATGCAGGAATATAGTGAAGGAAGATTACTTAATTGTAGAAATATTTCTCCCCCAGTTTTTCTAACTGCAAGTATTCTGTCTGTGGGACATTGCTTGAATAGGTGTAAGAGATTCACTTGTTTACATGGGCTTCTTGAGTAATCTTTGATTAAGAATGTCACTATGCGGAATATTTAGCACAGTTCTGTTCTATGATTTGAGCCAAGTCTAACAGAAATTCTTACCAAAAACTGTTCTTCAAAATAAGAAGATTGTTCATTGGTATATATCAACGTACTGATTCAAATTTATGAAAAGAAGGATGGAATTAAAGCAGGTTTTGAAACCTACCTTTTGGTATGTTTTGTATCAGTGGAGCATTAAACTTTTGTCTTCTGAGTATTTGGATGGTCTTCTGAAGAGAGAAACCTAATTTCATGTCTTAATCTGAAGTTTTTGAACCAAAGTAGACTTCACTGTTTTTCTCACACTATCTTTTAAGCTGACTCAAGCCAGTAGTACTAACATTTCTTTTCAAGTGCCACACTTCAAACAAAAATGTAGTTATAATTATTATTTTTGTATGTATTGTTCAACGCTTGTGGTTTGTTGGGGTTTTATTTATTTATTTATTTATTTTGAGCATTTTCTTATTTAGGGCAAATAAGTCAGTACCTATCAGTGTACCTATCTGCACTAATTTCTTGTTTGTGGAATATAAATCCTTATGTTCTACTGTGTCTGTGGAAGAACATCTGGTGGAATTTACTGAAACTCTGAGGTGTGTGTATATATATTACTGGTGAAAATTTCACAGTATTCAAAAATAATTAAAAATGGTTTTGTATGTTGCAATACTATATCCATTTCTTTTGTGACTAATTATCCTCAAGAGCTATTTTTTTGATATCTTAGATCTGAAGTAAGTCTTTCAT
>VWZG01007507.1:286791-359827 GCA_013396735.1 Grallaria varia
AACCTACCTTTTGGTATGTTTTGTATCAGTGGAGCATTAAACTTTTGTCTTCTGAGTATTTGGATGGTCTTCTGAAGAGAGAAACCTAATTTCATGTCTTAATCTGAAAAGTTTTTGAACCAAAGTAGACTTCACTGTTTTTCTCACACTATCTTTTAAGCTGACTCAAGCCAGTAGTACTAACATTTCTTTTCAAGTGACACACTTCAAACAAAAATGTAGTTATAATTATTATTTTTGTATGTATTGTTCAACGCTTGTGGTTTGTTGGGGTTTTTTTTATTATTTATTTATTTATTTTGAGCATTTTCTTATTTAGGGCANCAAGCAGTGTATAAGGTTTGGAGTTCTTATGTGTTGGTTTGGTTGGTTTTGTTTTGGTTTTTTGTGTTTTTTTTTTTAACAGATGTGACTTACAGATTTGCTTGTTCTCTCCCAAATCAAATATGTGGTATTCATGCTGTTAGAAGATTATATCTTTTTTTCCCTTTTCCCAGTCTGTGTTCCCTTGGAGTTTGAGGGAAGAGATCTTCTATCAGTAAAATAAAAGTAAAATTTGAACACCCTCCCCTAAACAGGTGCAGTTTTCTGTCTGAGATCTGAGTGTTAAGCATAGTAAGAGTAAGTCAAATAATTTTCTTTAGCAGCATTCTCTTCAATATTAGGGAAACACATTTTTCAAACGTCTCTGGTAAAGTGCCTCCACCTTGTCATGGATGCAGTAATATATAGGCTGTTGCAATGCAAGAAAAAAAGGACATATGGAATGCTTTTCTATGGAATAACTTCTCTCCTGTATTTGTGGAACAGAGTACTTGTGAAAATTCCATTTAAAGGTATTGATTGCAGAGAAATTTGAATTAATATACGGGAATAAGACAAGTCTGTTATGATCACCACAGTGGGAATTGAGGGAAGAAGGATGTGCAAATAAATAGTGTAAATACTTTTTGTAACATTGTTAAAACTTTTCCTCTTTTATGTGTTAGACTGTGCAGCTTTTCTTCAAAGGGGAGCTGTTAATGATCGGGTCTGCTGTGTCTGATGAAACTATGTGACAATTGCATTTGTATTCTTTGCTTTTCTATGAGATTTTAAAGAGCAAGTTGTAACTGTGGCAAGTAATATCTGTACATTTTATTCAGGTTGTCGGTAAGTGTGTGTGTAACTACAAGAATATTGTGCTATTGTGAAATTAGTTTTGAATGAAAAATATAAAACAGAACAGAGAAGAGAATACAAGATATGTTTTTCACTCCATTGGTCACACATTCCAGGAAGAGTAGACATTGACTACTTAAGATGTAGTTTAAAAAGTAAGCAGAAAATTTAAGTGGATTTTATTGTCATTACAGATTTGCTGATTTAATTAAAAGAAACACCAAAAACCCAAATGAACAAACTAAAAGAAAAACCCTCATTTTTTTTCCTTGTATCAGCTTCAGAAGCTAATGATAGTCAGAAATATGCATACCATTATTTCATAAATATTGTACTAATGTTGATATACACTTGATAGTGTAATATGTCAGAAATGCTTAAGACAGTGCCTCTGTGAATGGTTCGGTTTATATTCTTGTATATTTTTTGTTTTACTNGCCCTAAAATAATGCAATGCTCAGAGTTTTTTTGACTTCTGGATAATGTCTCCAGTAGTTAAGAGACCATTCTTTTGCCTTGGAGTTTATTTAGATGTGTCCTTAAAAGTAAATGGAAGTTCTGACTCTGACTTAGATGAGGAATTAATCCTTTTGTCCATAGGATGTACAGTAATGAAATAAAGCTGGAGGCTAGTCTATGTTTAGGAAGGAATGGGTGAAGAAGGAAGGAATGTAGTGTTTCTGTGTTCTCATTTCTGTGGAGCTTCTCTGAAAAAGCTTAAACAGTATTGTGGTTGTTTGGCGTGTTTGAGAGGTTACCAGAATGGAATTTAATGTATCATATTTTATGTTAGCAGCTATAACATAATTACAGTCAGATTCTGGCAGTCGAGATGATCAGTAAAGTTTGGATCGTGCAGTCTCCTGCAATACCTTTAAATTGTTGGATAATACTTATGATAGATTTCTTTGGGCTTTTTTTTTCCAATACAGCACACTGAGATTTTTCAACTGAAATTGCTGTTGAGTACTGTATTAGCAAACAAGTGGAAGATAGTCTGTAGCAGTAAAGACAATGTTTCTCATAAAGAACTGTTTGAACTGGAAAGCATACTGTTTCATGTCTTTTCTGTATTAAAACGATCTAATAAGAAACATAATTAGGGAATTAAAAAATAGAGTTTAAAACAACTTCTGTTAAGGATGAAAGAGGTCTTCCATGTTGTGAAATGCTCCAGTGTCCTTAAGTGATTATCATGGCCACTTTTCTACTTGAGTAAATTGAAAGTAAAATATCAATCCCACTACTATATATATTCAAGGGTAGATGTTAGAAAGTAATCAGGGTTTCTAGAAGATTAGTTGCTTTCTACTGCAGAATGTCAAGGGATCTTCATCTTATGATAGTCCTAAATTTACTCTGTTTTCCAATATGTGTACTGCGAATCATTTAAAACAGAGCCATGTGCACAACAGATTGATGTCAAGGCTGCTAAATAATAAATTATTAATGTGTCTTCAGTAATCAATGCCAGTTTAACCTCCTTCACCTTCATGCTTGCAAAGTCTTATTTTATTGAGAGATCAAGGAATAATGTCTTCCATGTTCGTCAGATTGCTAAAATGGACCAAGAGATGAATAGATACAGCCAACTAGTATTGGGACTGATTACAAGATCATTTTAAGGCATGCAACTCTAATGATAGCTGCTAGATAAATAGGCGGTCCAAAGTATCATGCAGGCATCACACAAGCACTCTGCAGCATGTGCCATTGCTAATAAGTTTTCATTAAATTGTCTCAAAAGCAGCATTAAGCAGTCACAGTACAGTTCTTGTTTCTGTCACCAAAAGAAGTCTAACTCAGCACCACTTTATCAGTCTTCGGATGAAAAAAGTTTGTACTTAATTTTACTCTCCATGGAGCAGAAATTCCTAAGAACTGACATGATTTCTGCAGTGTCTTTCCTGTGTTTGCCTTGTGCTGATATAACAGGCTTCACATCTCACAACTGCTATTTGGTTTGTTCCTTGTCTTTCACTCTGAGAGCAGAGATGGTGTCAACAGGTTTTGGACTGGTTCTAAACTCATTCCCCATGTAATGAGAATTCTTTCCGGTGTAGCGGTCCTTACGTTTTGTACGACGCTTTTAAAGTCGTAGACAGCAAACTGGAGTGACATTGTTCTCAATCTGCTGCAGTTTGATTTGCATTGCTACAGACAAAAATTACCTTTCCTTGGTGATTCACCAGCATTGTGTTTATAACAGTGCTTTGTGATATGCAATAAGGCTCTGACTTTTATCACCTGTACAATCATGCAATATTAAAATCCATACTGATACATGTTTTATGGTAATTGTTTCGTAGCTTGCTGTGCATTACCTCAGACATCATGCCTCCCTTACCCTCTCAAAATCTGGGCACTGGTTTTTGCAGAGCCTCTGCGTTTCAGTAGGAGGGAGTGGAAGACATGGAGGTGAATCATCTAACTCCTCCCCTTCACCTCCCTTCTATGCTCCTTATGCTTCCTTCCTAGCAGCCAGCCAGCATAGCTTATGGATGCGGTGAATGGACTGTATTGCCTTGAGTCCTCTGCCTTAGGAAGGCAGGGGAACAGAATACTGAAGTACTTCTTGAGCTTTCCAGTTTAAATACATTCATTCCTGCCCACAGTCCTGCATGGTTTGTTACAGTGCGAAGTGAGTTCTGTTTTGCCGCATAAACCAGAAAATATGTCCTGCTTCTGCCTCCCCTCCTTGCCTTTGGAGACTGATGTCCATCTGCTCTTGTATCTTACCATTAGATTATTTTCTCCATTTGTTTCTCATTTTCTCTCTGAGTTTGCTTTCTAATGTATACAGTGAAATAATGCAATAATACCGACTTGAGCGTAGTATACCTTTACTGTAATGCAAAATAGTGTTTTTTTAAAGTACTTTTAGAAATCAAACAAGCCATTAACGATTTCAGTATTTGCTTTGGTTTACATGTCTGTGTACCTATTCATTTGGATATCCAAATTGTCCTTGACAAGCTACATCCTTTCCTGTAACTTCCTCTAGCAGTCATTTCTTCTGACATCAAGTTCTCTTTTTTTTGTATACAATTTCAAAATACCCTTTCAAAATCTACATGTGTTTTAGGGTGTCCTACTTGTGCAAATTACCCAAAATTTTCATTCATTAATAGTAAAATATTATGCTGAAACTTTTTTTGGTTTCAATGATTGCCTTTCGCCATCCCTGGCCAAACACACTGCTTCACCATCAAACCCCCATGCACTTGGTGTTTGAATTCCATTTAACCATGATGTCATGAAGATGAAGGAATTGTTAGACCTGCTCACAATGGGGATAAACAGTTCAAGTTACTGGTGCCAAACTGCCAGAGAATGCGTGTGCTGAGGGTTTGGTGCCTCTGGTGCTATACAAAAAGTCCTACATGTTTTCACATAAACATTGAAAGTAACTGGGTTCTGGGACAGATACTGAGGCTTACCATATGGAAAATTCAGGCTTCTACTAACCAAATCTATGGATGGTTTTCAGTGGAGTGTTTTGCATTTAGTTTTGCCATCTCTGGGAGTAAAAACCAATAAAATTTGCATTCTGTGTGGTGTGTAGTTGATATGAATGATCTTCAGTTTTGATTTGTGGCATGCAGGTTCATTTCTAGCTGCTTGCTTAAATAAACTGGGTGGTCTTGAATATTTGTAGTAAAAACAGGTCTGATGATGTAGTAACTGAGTTTCTTCATAGACCCAAACTTAATACAATACTGTAGTCTCTTTGTCTTTAAAACACTGTTTTCCTGTAATACATTCTTCAGTAACAGGGCAGTGTTTTTCTTGCCCATTAAGTTTTCCATCTTTCTACTTATTCTACATTTTTCTGTCATAAACTTTTTTCTGTCTTTGTATCTTCAGTTTTGCTGCTGCTATCTTGCTTTTAAAGGGCAGTAAAATAGGAGGTGTTTAGAAACATTGTCGAAACTTAATGTCGGTAGCTTTTGCTTAGATATGGTGGGGTGGAGGAGAGAAGAGGGGGAAGAAATAAAGAAGGGTGTTTAGCTATTACTCCCTGTTCATCCTAGAGGTTTTGTTGTTTGGCTTTTTTTCTCCCCACACTTTTTCTGCTTTAGCTCCATCACTGTCTCCCCATCAGACTTCTTCAGAAGTTGACTTTTTCACTGAAGTATGTCCATCTAGACATTTTGTCTCATTTCTTAATTTAATTTCTGTTCTGTGCTTAGGAGTATGGCTTTTCAAAATTTTATTGCAGTAGTATATTTTCAGTATGTTATAGTTATATTGCTTCTAGAGTTATACCTAGAATTAATGGCATGTTCTTACTACATCTGCTCTGACCTGTTATGCTAAGGATAGAAAGAAGTAGGATAGTGACAAATAAGATGTTTCAGTAGTTTTTATTGGACTGAGATTAAAAAACCGTCCTTGTTCCACCAGATTATGCCTTGCTGACTCACGGATTATGCTCAATACTAGCAGTGACCTATTTGTAAGGCCAGAAAACAGCAGCACCGAAGCCTTTTGAATATTGTTCAGAAGAATGAACTGGGAATTTAATCAAGTGCACTCAATAGCAATCAAAAATTCCAGAAAATAGCAACAATTTTCAATAGCCTTAATCTTAAAAATGAGAAAAATTTGGTTTCAGCTTGTAGAAAAGATCAACAAACAAAATTGAGAAATGAAGCATGGATAAGCACTGCATTATAAGCAACATGTATGTTTGTTTGGTTTTTTTATATTAGTACATTGAGTGTGGGTGGTTTTTAATACAGAACGATCTACTTACACGGTTTTATTGTGATGTGGAAATGTTTTATGTCATTTGCATGTTGCATGTAGATTTCCTCTATTAGCATAAACTAGCTTGCTCTGGTGGCCTTTTTCCAGTTGGAACATGGCATTTGTTGTTCGCAACTGTTCTCTAACTAGAAATGTGTCATGTGCAAGCTGAGTAGTCATGTTTCTTGTTTTGTCTATCTTGTCACTTAATTCATGGTTATATTGATCATTAGTGTGAAAGAAGCATTTTTATTACATGCTGCCTGCATGACTGCATACAGCAGAAACAATCATTTTTCATTTAACTTTGTGTTGCCATCAATCCATGCATTGCTAAGATTTCATTTCATTTCTTTTTTCTTTTCTTTCTTTTCTTTTTGTTTGTTTGTTTGTTTGTTTTAAAGGCCCTGTGGAACTCTCCATGTTCTGAAGGCTTAGTTTACAAACCTATCAGCATCTCATTGGTTCCATCGTTATTAAATTAAAAAAAACAACATCTGGACACTCTGCACTTATGGATTTAATTAAACACTGCTGTATGTGAAATGATCTGCAAGTCACCATTGCTGGCAGAATTCTGCTACTTACGATAACATTTGTATTATGAACAATCAAACATAACTTTTTTGGCAATATCTTCATTATTAAATGTATCTATGAATAAATTATTAGTAAGCTATCACAGAGTTAATATCTGAAATAAAAATTATTCTTACCATTTTGTGCACTTAGTCATCCGTTGGTGATTCACTGCAAATAAGAAAATCCTTCAATGATGCTTGTCTGAGAGATTGAAAAAAATACGTCTCCAACATCTGGAAACCTAAGGAAAACATTATTTTTTAAAACATCTTTTTTTTTCTCTCCCAGTAATAATACTTTTGCACCAATTGTGAATATAGAGTCAGGACCTAAGTCGTCTGTCTGGTGAATGGTTGTAATGATGCACATAATTCTTATGGGGACCTCTAGAGTTATTTCTGTAGTGTATTCGATAAGCTTTTACAAGGCCAGAATTTACCCAGCTTTATCCCAGGAAACAGGAGACCTGATCCTAAAAACGTACACTCTGATTTTTTTAATCCATTAGAATCATAGCTTTACTCTACTTTCTATCTAATTTTCCTGCAGTTTCTAAGAGACATTGCTGAGACAGCATCAATGTGAGCAAAGTAAATACTGTCTGCTGGACATGACTGTGAGTGGATATTTGAGTGGATAGTTGGTCAGGGGGGTGAGGTGAGGAAAGGTAATTTCTAGTTCATGGCTTTATTAAGCAAGAAACCAGGGGCAAACAATGACATTCGCCACACACCCTGTCACCACTGTTAGTTGCTTCAGTGTACCTTACCCAGCAATGACTTCATTCACCTGAGGATGTGCCCTATGCTCACCCTTACCAGGTAAGATAAGAAGCTACTTGTGCCAGCAGTATTCTTTAACCTTTCCTGCTAATATTTTTTCTTACTAAAAACAGAGACAATACTTGAATCTTATATTTATGCCACTTCAATCAATGCCACTGGAGCAACTGTTTAGCACCTGTAGCTTTAATTTCAAACAAAGGACATACTGATGAACTCATTTAAAGTAATGTTTCACACACGTTGTTTTAAATGGAGCTGAACTGAAAATAAAAGCATTCAGGTAAATATTCATGCAGATCTTTAAAATGAATGAACCCTCTTTGCAGGTAATGTTGCATTATGCTGCCTGATTCTCTACCACTCAACATGGTGTTACTGTTTATCAGTCTTATATCATCTTTTCTCTTTGGTCATAACAGTCATCGTCAGCATCCTCTTTTGCCCTTTTGGTCAGGCTGCCTGAAGCTTCTTAGTGGGTATAGCTAGCTGGATAGTTCTTACTGTATTTGTTGCAAGTATCTTGTAAAACCAATTAAGGAGCAAATGCATAATTTAAAAAAACAACAGAAATGAGCATGTGCATATTATCTTTCTGAACTTCACTTGTTACTGCTCTTCCTTCTCTTCCTTGGTCTAGAAAATCCTTTTTGTAATCATTGATCCACATAGAAATGGCTGCCTTTTGCTGCTGTCATGCTTTCTTTTTTCATTACTATCTTTATTATGCTAATATTTTCAATGTTTGTCAGATACTGCCCTCTGAAAGAGGGTAAAGAGAACATTTTTCATTGTGATGCTTTGGCACAGACATCTGTGTTTTACTTACAGAAACACATATTCATAATGGAGGGTTGTGAAAAAATGTGTAAGTCAATGAAAGAAGAAAAGTGGAAGCACAAAGATTGTTTTCAGGATTCCAATGAGAATAAAACTAGTTTCATTTCCTAAATAAACAAGCTTTTTACTTGTTCCTCCAGAGTCTGTAAAAGAATTAGAAGACTCAAAGACCTAGTGTCTTTCTGTATCTGTTACCTGACAGTAGTTTTACAAGCAGCCATCGTTTTGGTGCAAAAGTGAATACAGCCCTTTGACTTTGGGAGCTGCGATTTTAACTGCCCTGTGAAATTACCCATAATTTCCAATACTTTTTTTTTTGTAATATCTTTCATTTTTGTTATCTCTTTCATTTTTCTCTAACTTTGCAAAATAGTATGAACCAATACAAAATTACTCTGGTTTGCTGTTTAGCTCACATAGCATTCGAGTGATCTGGAAGAACATCATGATTAACAAGAACTATTCAGACTTCAAGGAGACATAGTCAACACTTTATATGCATAAGCGAGAGCTTAATGCTAGTTTAATTAGTCTTAAGTCTGATCAAAGATTTTTTTTAAATTAATATTGCACTAGAGAGTGATACTAGCACATCTAGTTGAAACATCAAAAGTGAAATGTACATAATGTTCCTAGTACCTGTCTCTTTCTTTGTTGTATTGCTCACTCTTGCACAGACCTTGTGATCTGGAGTCCAGTGGCTTCTGGGCGGTTGTGGGAGTGGGAGCATTACAGTAAATCTGCTATCACAGCTTCTTGGAAGGAGTTGGATCATAACATTGATTGCTTTCTACACATTCTGGAATCCAGATGGGATCTCTCTAATATGTTTGTTAACGTGTTGTACAACTTGCTCTTTTATCATTGATTTCTAGTTTATCTATATCTCTGTTACCCTTACAAGTGCTTTTACCATGCTCCAAAGATCTCTTTCCATTGATGGTAAGGAACTTCAGAGTCCTGGAGCCTGTAGTGTCATCCAGTGCCAGTAATTAGCTGGACTGCTTGTAACTGGAAGATCATTCACAGAGTAAGTGCTTGTTACTGGTGTGTGTAAGATGTGAACATCTAGCTGACAAAGCCACCCGTGCCCCAGTGCCAGTTACCAAAATCTTGCCATGTAAGCCCTATGCAAGGTATTACCACCACACAGCTATAAAAAGCTGAGCAGCTGGTGCAGAAAAGGTGATCATAACCTGGTCATTAGATAACTGCCCTTTAGAGCTTAAGTAAAAGATCCTGTCAATATCCAGAAATAAAATATGCTGTAAATATCCAGGCAGGCCAGGTAAAAACAAGGCTTGATGCTCATGTCATTAGTTTGATCCAAAGCCTGTGTCTTGTTCCAAGCTATGGCAACACCGTGTTAAAAGATACAATGCTAAAACAGTATTGGCAAAATACTTTGTTCTCATTCCCAGCACTGGCATTTAACAAAGGCAGAGGTTTGTTATTTTAACTAGCACACATTGTTTTTCTCCATTTGATGCTTTCCAAGTAGTAGCAGATAAGCTGAGTTTGCTTTCCAGGGACTTGTGAATGTGCGAGTGCAAGGCTGTTTCACACAGCGCAGGAGCGGGAAAGTAGAAATTCAGTCACTGGACTTAAAAATAACAAAGATGCAGAAGTGTTACTGCTAGAGCAAGTAGTCTGTGGTAAATGTTGAGAAGCTGAGGAGGAACAAGAGTGATTTTATAAGCAGTCAGAAAAGAGACAAATCTCAAAAAGCCTATGGTAGGATAGAGAGGCAGAAAGGTTACATCCTGCTTTAACTGAAAAATTCATGGTTTTTTTGCGGTTGTTTTTCTTGTTTTGGGGTTTTTTTAAATTAATTTTCTGAAGCAATTTCAATATGAAAACACACATAACAGTGTGAATACTGGCATAGAAAGTATTCTGCTGTACCTCAGTATGCATTCAGGCCAATAAAGAATTCCTATAGCTTACAATGTTTGCAAGAGGTGTTAAAATAATTTCTAACATAATCATTGAGGCCATTTGTAGGCATAGGTACTGTGTCCATGGTGAAAGGGCTGGAAGTTTTTTTATTCTTAAGTAAATAGTTCAGTGGCTTATCTTTTGGAGCTGAGTTTACCTAGTGCTAACCACTGGGATTTAGGTATACTTACAGTATTCAGTTGCTTAGACAAAAGTTTAAACTATTCAATATGCTTTGGACTTTTATGTAAGTGTTAAAACTTAGGAGAGCAAAGCTAGCATATAATATGTAACCTATCTTTTATTAACAATAGAAACAGAAAATGCCATTTCTATCCATGACCTATTACTAGTGCTTTCTCCAAAGAAGTGCAGTGAGAACTCCATACAGGCTGTGTACTCGTCCTTCATTTCAGTATGGTCTTTTAGTATTCATTTATTCATTTTTAGTAATGGAAACTTCTACTTTTTAAGAGTCAACAGAATATTAACATTAATGATAAAACATCAAGAAGGACCATGAAGGGAAAGGATTATAAATGAGATTTGGGGAATGGTAATATGTTTCTTTTGTAGTGTACAAAAAAAGGCATTAAATTTAATCAGAATCTGCTGGATACCAGCAATAAAAGGAAAAAAAAAAAGTTCTGTTTGGTTACTAGCAAATGCATGGTAAAAAAACTTGCAAAGATGTATTTTATGTGTGTGCATGTATTAAATCATGCTGAAGATGAAAACACATGAGTCAGATACCATATTACAACTTCATATTCAGTACCAGCTTCATTACTTTCAGGGAGACTTTTATTCATCTAAATAACACCCAGGTAAAGCTTGCTGGTGCTGTTAATGATAACTTTATCATTAAAGTTAAGTGGTAGCTTTGTATTTGATACTCAAGTAGAGGGGTTTGATCTATATTATGTAATTGTTCATCCTTACTTTAGAATATTTGGAGAAAAATGCCAACACCTTCACTGATTTAATGCTATGTTTTAAGCAAAGAATGGGGAAAGCGGAACTGCATGAGAGGACAACAGATGATGGAGGCAGTACGATCATCATGTTTTAAATACATGAAACAATTTTAAGTGCACACATCAGACATGAGCTTTCCATTGTGCAAGTATTAAAAAGTGCCCGTATGAACGTATCTTTTTGTATGTGTGTACATCTTCCAGTCTGTTAAATGATTCAGGAAAAAAGAGTAATGTGGGGACAAATCTACTACTGGAGTCCTGTCAGATTATGAATAAATTCTGCAAAGAGAACCTCGAAGATATTGTCAAATTTAAGCTATTACAGAAATAAAGACAACATAAAGAAAAAAGTTTCACTGGTTTGAGTGAAACTTTGCAAATGGACCAGTTCAGTGATTCTGTCTGGCTCCAGTGAAGTCAGCTTTTGACATTCTGTATGTTTTGCAAATATCCAGATAGCCAGAAAAAACACAAATAATAGCAGAACATGATTAGAAATCCTGAGACTAATGATGAACAGTTGCCTTTTCAGACATTCTCATGTATCTACTTATACTCCCACTGTCACAGGCTGTTTTTTTGGGTTTTTTTGAAGGCTTGTGGAATTATCCCCTGACACTGGAAGTTGCTCATTAGAGAACAATAGCTAGCAGGCTAGTTGCTTGCCAAAAGCTGGCTTATATATATATATCTCAAAATAAATCCAGGAAACTTTAGTCATTGTGGTAACTGCACAGAACTGAGCCCATTTTCCCTATGTGAGAAGCTCTCTGAATTGCAAATCTAAACATGATATGAGCTGAAGCCACAGGTAATGTTACTTATGGAACTCTGGAAATTATGAGAGCATCCCAGTGAACTCAAGGCAGGGATAAGAGGTTGTGTCACTTGTTCTTTCCTGTTTTTCAGTTGGAATCTGGAACTGAGGGTTTTCCTGTGCTTCAGGAGATGCTCCAGTTTGGGCTCTCCATGGGCTGCAGTTTCTTCAGGGCATATCCGTCTGCTCCAGCACAGTGCTCTCCACAGGCCACAGTGGGAATGTCTTTTCTAGTCCCTGGTGCACCTCTTTGCCCTTCTTCATTGACTTTGATGTTCACAGAGCTTTTTCTCACCTTGTTTTTTGCTTTAGTCCACTACTCCCTGATGTTTTGCCCTTTCTTAAATGTTTTCCCAGAGGTGCCGCCAGCTTTACTGTTGCTCGCTGTGTCATTTGTGTGGGACCTGTGCAGAGCTGCTTGGAAGCATTTGTGTCTGGCATGGGACAGCCCGTGATCTTTTCTCACAGAGGGCACCCTGCAGCCCTCCTGCTGCCAACACCTTGCCACATAAACTCAATGCAAAAGCAAAGCATAACCCCACAGCTGACTGGAATGGGATGAACATTAATAAGCTTATAGTTCCTTTATGTTAGGAAAATGCTTCCATGGAATTACAGATCTGTTAATGTGTGCGAGGAGAGATGAGTTTTGTAAAATGGCTGATTAAATATGGGGTTTAGGTCCGTAAAAAATACAGAAACTAGTGAAATAGCAAAACTTGTGTTCCAAAATACCTGGATGCACTGAGATAGGTGGTGTTGGTGAGGACTACTGTGAATTTGTGCATCAAGTTCCGTTAGTGCCCCAGGCCAAGAGACATTTTTATTTTGCTACAGGAACTGTCACGTAGGTGGTCCAAGCCTCAGAAAAAAAAAATAAATTACAAATAGCATCACTCCTGTATAATTATGTTCTTAGAACAATTAGTCTTCATTAATTACACATGGACTTTTGCCTACTAGAGTGGCCTGAAAAAAAAATCAATATATTGATTGGGATACTGTGTGAAATTACATTAATATTGAAGCTAATTTTGGTAGTATGGCATTAGAAGAAAATTTTGAATTAGAGGTCATATGAGTGTAGCTGGGACTGCATTCATTTTATCTGGGAGATGATGATCGTTGATATCAATGACAACCTTAATTTAAAAAAAAAAATTGCAGAAACCAGTACGTGTTCCATGTTCTGGTGGGATACAGTCTTCCCATGTTCTCATTCAAAATAATCTAGCGATCACATTTTATGTCAATAAGGCCAAATTAAAGATAGCATTTTTTTGAGAAGGCAATACTGTCCTTGTATTGGTGGTGGATTAGTACTTTATTCTATTTTATCATCTTGGAAATATCTTGGACCTAGCGATGTGCCACATTTTTATTAGTGGTCTTGTAGATGTGGTGATTCTTCATCACGTTTTTTGTTAAATCGTACTGTACAACACTTGAGGGTGTGCAAGCTTGATGTCAATCAAGTAGGTGTTGAACAGCAGGTAGAGTTTGCCACCCAAATTTGAGCCACAGATTCTGTGGTAGCCATTTCACAAATAGCTATCAAACACTGGCAGCTTAATATGTGGCAATAAACTACTTGGCAACATAATAATAGTCTCTTAAAGGAAGCTGAATGAAATGTGCGTACATACATTGCTTATACCTGCTTTTGTATTGCTATGGAAGTAAATTTTCCAATCTTTTTAAAATAGTACCTATATGAACTCAACAGTAACTTAAACAGGAAAACCTTTCAAAATTTCATTCTTCTGGAACTCCTAGATGCGAATTGAGTGATCTGACTGGTGACACGGACAAGGAGTGTGAAAGCGAAAACAAGAACAAAACTAGTGAGGACAAGAAGGATAACAAAACCTGTTACAAATCTGTCGGTCTACCAACATTCATCCTGTATTTTCCTTTTTTTTTAATATTTCCCCTTGTGACGCATATCCATGGAGACCACTAGGTCTATCTTCTGAAGAAGAAAACAAAACAAAAAAAGTATAATGGGACATTAATAGTAAACTAGTCAATTTACCAAATGAGATTAGGGATTTTCATAAACCTGAAGACTGATAATTGCCAATAGTCCTTTTTTTTATGAGTATATTACCTTTGTGATTCTCTTGTCCTGACAACATCCTTAAAGGGATGTGTTCTCATTTAGGTTTATACTGATTGTTCTTGTTTATGATGTCAATTTATGTGCTACTCATCATCTATAGTGGTCATAAAACCAGTATCCAACGTTTGTGATTTTTAGCAGGTGATTCTGTATAATTCACTATCACTACAGTTCTGTCTTTATTCAACATGTTTATGTTGAGAAGCAGATAAGATGGATATTATATATATATATGGGCCGTATATGGGTAGCAGAATGTGATAAATGCTTGCATCTAAGAGAGTTTTGTACTTCCTTAAGAAGGAAGGGAAGAAATTAGTTGGTTGACACTGTGTTTTTCTGTTTTCCTATCTCATGTTTCCATGTCTGCAAATTTCTTTTCCTGTTGGAAATATTTGCAAACTCTGTTAGTGGTGGGGCTTTTGTTCTGGCTCATTATTTTCCCCTGCTGTTGCTCTTTTGCTCATTTCCTTTTATCTTGCTGTATTGTTTTTATTCTCTCTCCACATTATAGGCTATTTGGCTCATCTTCTCCTTTCTGTCTTTTTCGTAAAACATAATTTTTATCACACATAAAGCATGCTTCTAAAACTTCAACAATGCCAAAACCCGTAAAGTCGCACTTTTTCTTTTAACTCTGTTTTGCATCAGTCTTTTTATTTTTAGGCAGAAGGAAAGAGAAAAAAATTACATCTCTGGCAAAACTACCCATACAGAATTAATTCTCAAGGACTAGGAAATGATATTTTTTCCTGTAGTTCTGAATGTTAACTGCTATATTCAAAATCTGTGAAAAGAAAAAATGCCATTTTCAATTCTCTGGATGTTAAGGTAATTTTAGTTATCTTTTTAAGTGTCTAGAAAATTATATTGGTTTATTCTATCTTGTATCAATAAAGAAATTCCTGTAAAACTTGTTTACCCACTATTTGGTTTTCTTGAACTATTTATAATATATTATGGAAGGAATATCAAGAAAGCTGTACTGCATGCTGTCAGCTTGGACTGCAGAGAGAACTGCTATTTTCAGCTGACTGTGCAGATGTACAATTCAATTAAAATAATCTTAAATTCTTTTTGGTATCTGCAGAAAACTTTTTAAACTGCCAGAAGGCTTATTTTGCATTAGTACTCATGTTGTATTGAATTTTCAGTAGGTCATGCTATTGTTCTGGCTAAACACAGAATACTTTCTTTATGTTTATCATGTCATACGTTTGTGGAAGATCCTGTGACAGTAAATTGGAGGATGTGAAGAGAGCACCAATGTGATATTCCCCTTTCCTATTGCTAGGCTGTACTTTAAAACAGATCTCATAGTTCTTGCTGTTGCACAATACCTGTAAAACTTTTGAAGCTTTTTCAAATTCTAGGTTAGTTACTTACTGTTACAGTAAAGAAATGTGAATTTTATGTTTTGACAACATTGAGCAGCTTTCCTTCTACTGAAGACACTCATTTCAGCTTTGTTTCTATCCTTCATTTTTCTAACTATTGCTCCTCTTGCCATTTGGCTGTAAATAGTAAATGTAATGCGCTGCTTTACTTCTGATAAATTTAACTAATCTATGATTAGTACCAGTGTTTCCACATAAGCATAAAAACATGTTCAAAGACTTAAGGCCATGTGTTCATAAAATATTCATCTTGTTCTTGTATTAATTTGAGTAGACTGTTACAAGACCAAGAGCAAATCTTATTAAATGCACCTGGCAAAGCATACCCACTCAAGATTTGACATGGCAAGAGTCCACCTCCTTTTCACAGGAGGCCTTTTGGAGGCCAGGTTAAAGAACTGCCGTGTTGTCTAGATAATTATTGCCCAGGGGAGGTCTGATGCTGCTCCAGACTTGCTTAGCCATCACACTAAGAAAACTTCTACAGAAATATTTACAGTGTACAGCTCAATACCTATAGCCAGAGGAAGCTGTTTTGATTGAAGGGCAGGGAAATGTGAACAGCCTGACTCAACTTCCATGTTCAATTCGGGATGCCAGAGCCTTATATTGAACTATCCTGAGGCATTAGGGTGAGTAATTCAAAATATCTTCTGCATATTTTCTTAGCTTTTTGGGTTTCCTTTTGCACATAGTATTTCCTTTTTTTTGCTGAAAGTATTGCCAAAACTCATTAAATACAACCCCAACAGTAATGGGAAATGTTATTCTGTAACCCCTAGTTGGATAAATTTGTTCTGCTCTGTGTGTGTGTTTCAGGGACTGGAGTAAGAGTTGATGTTTCAAATAAATAGCAGGGAAACCTCCCACAGTGCATGACATTTTTCCACTCTTTCACCTCTCTCAAGACTGAAGTCTAGATCAGTTCTCACAGGTTAAGAAATGCATTATTTCTGAAAAAGGTCTGCTGCCTACAGGAAACTATTTTCTTTTAGAATACGCAAGCAAGGGAGGCTGTGGGGAGGGGATCAGAGATTAAGGCTCTACGGTATAGCGCATGAAATGTTCAGGTTTGGGTTTTTTTCCTGCATTATTATTCTATGTTTGAAATATTCTGTGGAAAATTCCAGTGCTTTCAGTTCATATTCTTGTAAACCTGCCTCATTGACCTCGTACAATTCTGTAATTCTCCAGTCTGTATCCCTTTCTATGTTTCTCCCCTTTCCCCTGCCATTTTCTTTAGTTAGCGCATTTTTTCTTTGTCAGCGTTTAAGTTTCCGTGCTACTTCTGTGCCCATTTGTGAAGTCATCCTCCCCATCTGCAGTTCCCATTCTTGCCTGAAGTCTTTTCTTCAAGTATGTCTTATTTTATTTCCTTTGTAGAGTCATATTGATAGTGCAGAACAAATAACCTAATGTGCAAGTTTATATGGAGGTACCAGTGAGGTGAAGAGGGAAATCTTTTGAGTGTAGAATAAAATTTCAAATTGGAAAAAAGTTACTGCTTACTTTTTAGAAAGACTTTTTTCTTACTCAGCATCTCTATCAGTTACTGCAAAATAGGTTGTATGCCGGTGTTAAGAAAATAAGTTGTGTTGTTTCAAAATCCCTAGGTTTTGTTGTTTTCCCTCAGTTTATTCTCTAGGCCCTTGGTTATTGTTGAGTTACTGCATCAGCTGTGGATATCTTGAATGCATTAGCATGTTAGTGCACGAGTGCTTCACAAATAATGATGACAATATTTAAATATTATTGCACTCTTTTCTGTCATTTTCACCCACTTTGTCTTTAGGAGCCAGTATCTGACTACAGAGTCAACACCTATGGCAACAGTTTCAGCTATAGCTGACAACTGGAGGGCTCACATGAGGGACTCTTCCCTTTAATCAGTCTTTGCAAGAGGTGTTTCTGTACCTAAGTCAGTGCTGCTTTGGTCCTTGCGCTGTGGGGAAAAACCTTTGCCAGTTAACCCTGATTTTGGTAACTGCATATAGCTGTCACAGTGGCCCTAGGAACTGCAGGATGTCTTTGCCTACTTACACCACCTTCTTTTTTCACTAATTTCTATTATTTTGCTTAACTTTGGTCAGAATTAAAATAACTAAGAAAACCGACATGTATGATTTTTTTTAAATGTTACTTTAGAATCATTTTGCAGAACTTCATAGGCATGTGACAAGCTTTGGGAGAGAGACTATTTAACCCACAGGGCAGGTCAGATTCTCATCCTTGGATGCAAACTGTTTCCTGGATTGGTTAGAAAAAGGCCCAAAGGACCTGGAATCTGACTCTAGTGTGCTCTATTTAGTCACCGATTATGTAATTGCTATTTTTCCATGTAAAAAGTGGCACAAAGGCACCACAAATACGATATACAAAAGCTCCCCATTGTAACTGCTTTGAATTCAGTGCAGCCTTTCCAAAGTAATTGTTGAGATGGTATGTGATTATAAGCAGCAATATGCTGCTGTTGACACCCTCTGAATGTCAAGGAAGTTACATTTGCTGAGACAGGAATTGGCCATGGCAGTGCTGGCTTTTACAGGCTGACTTACTGCCATGCTTGAAAAACTTTCTTTACACTGTGTAAATTATTTATAAGGCCTTAGGTTAGGCTAAGTTGGCAAACCAATTTATGAGTGTACCAGATTATACTACCTACACAGGGACTCACGATGCATAAATGGAAACAAAATCCAAATCACAGCATGCAGGGTCAAAGGATCTCTGAGACCAATATAATGTAGGATATCCAAAGGGCGCTTTTTTTTGGTATGTTTAGATAACATTACATTTTCCCAAGAGTTAACTTGCTTGCTGCAATAAATGTTCAGTAACTCAACATCTTACTGTAGTTCTGTTGTTTCAGACAAACAGTGAGTTTTAGCAGTGGCATGTGCCAGTAGTCTCTAAGCAGTGCATTAATGAATATTTAGGATCCAGGGTCTTCATTTAGCAAAATATAAGCTACCATCTTGAACAGTATCTTTGTTGGTGAACAAGGTCAGATCAGCACACAGAGCCTTGTCTTTTTGCAGACGCATGGAAGTTATTAGGAGACGCCTTAGTGTGCTGAATTTTGTAGCACATTGGTCCAAATCAAAAGGTGTTTTCAAGTACCAGCTGCAGACAACATCCTCCAAAACCTAAATGTAGTTTGTGGATTTGGATCAAGGGAACTGTTGGAATTATAGGTATCTTTGTAGTTTAAATGACCCAGACACAACTTTTTATGCAAACACAAGGGGCGGGCATGTTCTGTAGAAGAAATAATAATTACTTGGAAGTTTGGAGGAGAGGGGTTGGTGTTACTTTTATTTTTCTTTTTTTTTCTTTTTTTTTGTTTTTTAAATAGAGCTCTTTTTCATTAGTGTCTCCTTTTTTTCATAATTTTATTCTCAATTAGCATAATTGAGGTCTTCCTGTGTGAACCTTTTCGTACACAAAAGGTGCCAAAAACTTCATCTTGTACTAATGAGTATTAATTGTGTCTAGAAGTAAGGACTTTTCACCGTTTTCACCATTGCTATAATAGAAATCTGTTCATCAACTTTGCTTTAAAAAAAAAAAAGCTGCTCTGAAGGGTAACAGAGATGGGAACCACCTTTTTTTGTGTGTGTGTGTGTGTGTGTGTGATGGTATCTAAAATTGAATATCTTGTTCATTTACTTGTGTAACACAAATAGAATAGTATGAATATTTTTATACAGTTCCTGTGAACACGTTAAGTCAAGATTGAAGTAAAAGCTATTTACACATTTTAAGGAACAGGCGGACAGAAATGGCTTGTTGCTTCCTTTGTAATTATTTAAAAGTTAAGATTTCCTGCTCTTCCATGGATTTTAAAAGCTGAATTCTCTATCAGTCTCTATCTAAAAAACTTGGGATGAGGTTGACAGGTAGAGCTGCTTTTTATTCTCACTATTATTCCTTGCAGGCTGGAGAGAGCTGGGGACTGCTCATTCGAAATTTAGAAAATTTTATCTTTCCAAAATCAATCTGAATTTTTCTACCTGAAAACTGCTTGATGAAAAATGTTAGAATTTTAAGTATAGTACAGCATAGATACAGTAAATCCTGTGTGATGCTCTTTTATCAGAAAGCAATAGTTCTGCCTGTGTTTGACTTTGTATGACTTTTGTAGCTTATTCAATCAGGTTCTAGTGAGATCTCATTTTATAATGAAACTGTGTGTTATGTGGAAGGACACAGTGTGAGTATTCAGCTGTTTATCACTTCTGAGGCAGAGAGAAGTGAATATTCTGTCACTTTTTCTCAGCTGTCACCTGTTTTAGCACACTGCACTCTGGGATCATGATCTGTGCAAATCGAGAGCGCCTGACCAGGGAATTCTGGTTCAACATAAGCACCGGGCATTGCGATGCCTTTTGCCTGGACAAGATTGGTTCTTTTGTACATTTTCTTTTCCTATAAAAGTCTCTGAAATGAGACTGATGTAGTTCCCTTTGTTTAAAAAATATTTTTTAAAAAGTGATGCTGACTTAATTTGGTCTGTTACTTGAGCAAGTATCATTCATGGTTAATCTTCACTTGCATATGCTATTGCAAACACTAATTAATCCTGTTTGCAAAGACAAAGTATGATTAATGCATATCCTTAAAATTTACACCTAATTACACAGAATATAATCTCTAAATTTGTATAAATAGAACATTTGTAATATTGTAGATAATAAGCAATTTTCTGAACTTACATTTGCATGTGCTAATTAACAAGTGCTTCATTGTATTTACATTTGCAAACAGTTGTTTTTTCTTATTACTCAACTTAGGGCAACTATCTAGTGGCATTTTATTTTAACAATTGCTATTGAATTAAATGAATTTGCTTGCACGTAAAAAGGAGGGAAATTCTGAAATGATTTTTTTCCTTTTTCTATTTTGATGAATACCTTGTTTTGATTCTTAGAAAGCTAAACCCTTATGTACTAATAAACTTGATCATGGCATACTAAAAATGCATGGATTCACATGCAATTGCTAACAGTAATAATAAATATCTTAGGATTTTGTTTTATATGTACACTTTTTGTCCATTCCTACATATAAGATGTTGAGATCTGTAAATCTAAAATTCTGAAAGAGAAGAAAATTTCTTGGAGGTCTTAATTTGTGGTTCTGTTTCTGGAAGAAGATTATAAAGTACATATACACATTGAAATGAAATGGGTAATTTTTGCAATGCGGTAGTTTAAACAAAATATTAATTTTCAACCACAGTAAACTAAAAATAAAATTTAGTAGATCTTACATTTACAGTTGGTCTATTACAAACTACCTCTTTATAAATTAAAGTAAAACCTCTAGCTGAAAGCCAATCATTATCTTGTATTTAAACCCCTTCAGTGCTTTCAAGTATTGTTAACTTTTTTGGTCTCCTATCATGAGTCAAATAATGTTATTTATAAACATTTACTAGCAGTAGGTAAGAAATACCTACTCTTCAACCATCTCATAAAATCGTAGACGTTGACAGTAATTGGTGATTGCGTCCTGCTTAGTGAAATGTTTGTTGGGTATCCCTACTATTGTATAAATAAAAAAAAATAAAAAAACAAACCTGAACTAATCATGGTGGATGAAGACTTGCAAATGCATTTGACCTCAGACATTTTAAAAATTACTGTTATGGCATATTATATTATTATAAATATATTTTTTATACTACTACTGTGAGTTTCTCATTTAAATAAATGGAGGATTCCAGAGCACAGATCTTGACATTGTGCCGATGTTAACACTGAGCTGCATAAGGTGGACATAATGCAGGTCAGTGATATAAACCTTTTGTTTGCTCTGGTCACATAATTCCATTGCATGGTGAAGGGTAAATTGTCTGTATTCAATATCTGGAAAGCTGCAGTTCAGACTGATGAAGAGTTATATTTATAAAAACTCACTGAAATATCTCAGTAAGCCTGACTTAGAGGTTATTTGAATGAGCCAGTGATAACTTCTGTTTCACTCTTCAGTGTTGTTTTTCCTTGGACCATTTTTCTGTTTGTCAGTCAGTCTATGAAGTTCACCTTTAGGGCTTGTAATTACTCTTGGTAGTATTTTTTAAAAAGCTGTGGGGTTTTTTTTTGTTTTTTTTTTTGTTTGTTTTTGTTTTTGTTTTTTTTTTTGCTATAGTATGTTTTACACATTTTTCTGAATCAAAAGTGAACATCAGTTCTAATGAACAGATCTGTAGATTTTTGAGGACTGTCTTAACTATTTGCATGTATATGCTTTTGACTTATTAACTATTTGAAAAAGGTCTCCAGGGAAAGCTTTTAAGATGCTTTCATTGGAGGATAAGTCTTTACATGTAAAACAAATGTCATCACTACTGGGAGTTAAAAAAAAAAAGAATGGGGAACAGCAAATCTGTTTTGTGTACTGAGGCTTAGCTGGTACTTTAAGGTCTGATTTTACTAATACTACTTGATCAGTCTCTGACTTTTGAGACACTATCACATTTTTGTACAACTTATTTTTTGGAAAAAAAAAAAAGTGATCTAATGCTATTTTGGTGGGCCTGAAAAAGACAAAGGTTCTATATGCAACAACAAAGTATTAAGAGTACTGAAGTAGGAAGGTAGGAAGACAGGGCTCTCTCAAATGTTTTAATCAAATGTTTGTTTTCCGTTTTCATTGATTTCAGAAAACTCGAACCCAAGCCTCTTCTTGTGAGTTTTCATTGTTAGTTACATTTATTTAACCTTCTGTAGATTGTTGCTTCCCGCATTTTAAGTTCTGAAATCAAGCTCTTCGCTCTTAACCTCATATTAGTTCTCCAGATCCACAAAAAGCGTGTTAATCCAAATTTGCAAGTTGTGACAGTGCTGTGTCACTGAAATTTTTGCGGGTTTCTGTACAGTTGCCTACCTGACATAATGTGTATAATTTCTTCAAATGTTAGCTTTAAAAGAGATGGATCTTATTCACAAGTGTCAATTAGATTTTAAAATACTGACAATTGTTACTCTAAAGTTTGTATGTTTTTGTCTGCTTAAAGATTTTTTGGACAAAAGTCTTCAAAAAAATTAAAACACATGCTATAAATCCAACATCCTTCCCTTCACTGGGATTCGATTTAGATAATTTACAGTTATTCAGTAGGTTGCTGTTTCTCAATTATTTTTAAACCTTAAACTGTGCAAATTATGCATTGTTTTTCTTAAAATAATGTCATTATTGAACTTCAAGGGCTATCGACAAGTTGTGATCCAATAGTAATTTAGGTAATCATGTTTGCCAGGGACTTGTAAGAGCTGGAAGTAATCACTGCTAAGGCAATTTGAGTCTCCACAGGTATCCTTATTTGAGTTATTCACTTATACTGTCATAATCATTTCAATGTCACATTTAAACGTTTCATCTTTTCCAATGCCTTAAGAAAAGCAGAGTGATTTCATTGGCAATACTGCAGGGAGGGATTCTGAATTACCACCAGAACCTGGATTGCTACAGTTTGTGTCTATGTATATACACTCAAGGGCATCAGAAATTTATCAGCAACACACCCAAAATAATCCTTTTTGTCAGTTTGGTGCTGGTATGGCCTTCTGAAATTGCTGCTGTTTTGGGGGGACTACTTTTCAAGATCCAAAATTAATAATTTGTGAAAGTCCAAAGGAAGTAGAAGGAGATGAGCAAAAGACAAGAAACCATCTCTTGTTCAGTGAACTTTCTGAAAGCTGAATAGCTTAAGGAAAACCATATTAGGAGGCTGTTTGACATGGATCTCTAAGCTTAGAGTTTCTGCAGAAACTCTGCATCAGTCATTTTGCAGCTTAGTACTGCAAATAAACAATGGTAGAGACAATTAAAGCTAAGTAGGAAGGAGAAAAATGTCAATAATTCTTTATTAATAGGAACCTGTGAAGCAAAAAGTAGTTTTTAACAAAGCAGCTTTCAGTGATGCAGATCTGAGGTCACCTGAGAAGGATCACCCTGGATGCAGTTCCATCCCATACTTCTGTCTTCCTGCTGCCCCCTTCAGTCATGCTGAGCTGCTCACTACCTACCTGGTGCAAAGAGTGGCAAATTCTCTACTGGTTGTCACAGTTTAAGAGCTCTTTAATGCCAGAGCTGGCAGTTTAAAGGGCAATATCATGAAATTGGGATCAGTAGGTGACTACAGGGAAGCCTGACTCCTCCCTGAAGGTGTGATTCACTGGAGCTGAACCTGTTAGTGGCAGTTTGCCACGGAATTCGCAGTAGCTATGTCTTTTCTATCAGGTTAGGTGCTACTGACTGAGCTTCTGACCTGCATCCCTGGGGTGTGAGACATGCCAGTGCTTTTAAGAAAGGAGCTGCAGGAGGTCCAATAACACCAGTGCTGTAGGCTGCAGCTGGCTGGTGTAGCACTTCAGGTTTCCGTGAAAGCAGAGGGCCCAGAGACAACATAGCATGGCTTTTCCTTTTTCCGCACAGTGGATAGTGATTGTCAGGTGTTTGGGTAGTCCCTTGTCTTGGAGAGCTCACTGCAACAGTGATCTACGGTGCAATCACCACCACTTGCATTGGAGTGGATAGGGCTGCAGGGCAAGACTGTGGAGTCCAGACTTCGACTGACTTGTTGTGCTTGGAAAGAGTAATATCTCACTGGTGTGAAGAACTGAGCTCAAACTTAACCTTATACTTTTGATCCAACGGGTTTTTAAACATAGGATCAGAAGAGTCATGACTTCAGCTTGCAAATTCACAGGGATAAGTGGAAACCAGTTTAAATTTTCAATGTGGTGGAAATAGCTGCAGTTCAAGCCATATTGAGACTGTGTGCATGCTCAGGTTTGCACCTGGGTGGGTATAGATTCTTGCCAGCTTTTGTAATGTTTTAAGTCCTGAGTAATCAATCTCGAACTTCCACATAGTGCAGTAAGTTGATGGCCTTGCTGTTTTGGATAAATGGAAGTACCAATTTTCTTAACTGTGTTTTCAATTGGGTTATTAAAAGTAGTTCAGTTACCGTATGTACCGTAGTTCTGAAACCCTGAAGCTATTGAGAGGGAAGCCTTAAAGATGTAGTTTTATGTTTGCTAGGAAAACTCAATGTTGTTAATGTAAGGCTGGCGAGAGATAAATATCTGTTCATCAATATTTTATTTAGACAAATTTATCATGATGTTTTCAGAAACACCCATCCTTAAATATATTCCCCAAACTCAACTGAACTGTCTTTCTGCTCTATCCTTAATTTAGCATCCTCTAACCTCCAGAGTACAGGAATAAGATGTTTACATAGTATATTAGTTCCAAATGTGGATTTCTTTTTCTTGACAGCTATTCAGTCAACTGTTACTAGGACTTGTGGGATGAATTGAATATTTTTCTTTTAGGCTGGAGGAAGGAAAGGAAGAGAAGTAATAATGATGTAGTTCTACACAACTTACAGCAGTCCAACACCAAGATGTTTGAAGTGGTTTCTGCTTTCCATGTAACATTGCATACAGTGATCATAGAGCCACTGTGTCAGCTGGCGTGGTGAGAGTCAGTTGACATGCTTTTCCTGCAGCATCCTGGTCTTAAGGTTTGGCATAAGTCAGTGGAGGGTTGTAAGAACCCACTGACTTCTCTCTCCGTGCAGCTTTCGCTGCAGCAGCAGGTTAGTTATGGTGAATATACCACCCTGAGCTGTGAGAAAACTAAGGCTGAAGTGAGCTGACATTCAGCTTCACCCACAGTCTGTGGAGTGTGACTATCAATGTGAGCACACACAGGTGCTCCAGGGGCAGGAGCCAGGGTGCCAAGGAGTCACAGGTTTGTCTGGTGGGTGGTCAGAGGCAGAATGCTCTCCTGTGGAGAAACACACTGGTATATCAGAGTGCTTGGAGAATGGGTTTCATGCAAGTACAGACCATTCTTGAGAGAAGGAATGCTTGTAAGCATGGTCCTAGAGGGCCATGCTGCAGATATCAGGTATCACTGAAGGTTGCCACTAGTGACACACTAGCTGTTGACAGCTTCATGATGTAATCTATTATGTATATACCTTAGAAAATAAGTCCTTTTCTGTTATGGGCAGCTGTTGAAGGTATGGGATAGTGACATGGCAGTTCTTTCTGAGAAATGCAAACATTTACACTGAAAAGCGTGGTGCTTAAAAAAAACAACGTTTACACACCACCAGGCAAAGGAAAAAAAGCCTGCACAGTATTACTGGTGGTAAGGGAGAATAAATAAAGAAGGCAGGGAATCAGAATGAGGGAAAACTTTCATGGGATGCTGCAGTTGAAGTTGAATTGTATTAAGAGCATTTCTGCTCATCTCAAAATGATACACAAGTGTGAATTGGCATATACAAACCCAAGTGCCCCATGCCTGCATTGTAGGTGCTCTTATCAAAACATGACGTACGTGAACATTTTTTATTTTACCATTTCTGCGGATTTACCACTCAAATCAATTCTTTGAATTTGAAAAAAAAATAGCTGTCGTAGTTTTACTCGTTAATTGCGTACTTGTTGAAGATAAAATGCTGTAATATATTTTACATCTCTGGAAGGAGTGATGAATTGAGTATATATTAGTATTGGTGTTTCTACTTTTCTATTGTCATTGCTATCTTCTGCTGTACATGTAACTGTAATGTCACTTGGTGTTTTAAGGGTTGTTCTGGAATTTCTACATTACCTTTCTGTACCTGTTTTGTGGGGGTTTTTTCCACCACAGCATGATTTAGCAGTTAGGCTCTTGGATTTAATTGTCAGAAAATCTGTTTTCTGACCTCACATTTCCACTGATGTTCTATATGATCTTGCTTTGGTAATTTTTCCTTTCTCTACCTTGATTTCCTTATTTGTCTTTTTCTGAAGTGCTTTGAATTTTCTACATGTTAAGAATTAGTCTGCATTAGGAAAAGGTACCAGATTTTTTTGTTAATATTTGCATGAAATATTTAAATTTGCCATACTGCAATACTACCAGTTTAGTAGAGGTAACAAGTATGATGGCTTTGTGTCAACATTTCAGAGTTAAAATAAGTGTTCATAATGCAAAAGCCATTAGCTAATCAGCTTGTTATGAACAGTTTAAATAGGCAATTTAAAAACCCTTATCTGTCTTTACCTAGCTTGAAAAGTAATATAGTGGATCATAAATTGGCATAGTTTAAATGCTCCTCATTTTGTATGTGCTACTGTTAAACCATGAAATGTATGGTCTCAGAAACTGGTCCGCTCTGGTGTATGGCACAGGACTGTATCTAACACTTCCACCATTGCCTGCTAAGATGGTCCCTAAATGCCCATACTGTGAGAAGGGAGAATTACTGAATTTTCTAAGTGATTTATTATATATATGAATTAATATAGCTGTTCCTATGCCAGGTTGCTTGAACAGCTTGAAACTTTACTCAGAATAAAACCAAATAAACAGTATTTTCAACAATCCAAGAATCGAAGGATTAAGATTATTCTTTTTATTCCATCTGGAACAAACTGAAATATTTATCAGAGGTTCACATGCGTCAACCTAGTAAGTTTTTAGTGGGTGAGTTTTCTGTGGTTGGGTTATTTTTTGTGGGGAGACGGGCTACATTTTCAACACTTTGTACTATGGTTTATGTTCTGCCTCATAGGTAATTTTTTTTTTTTAATAAATCTGTAGGATTTTAATCTGAAAGTGTGTTTTATGGTGCTGATATTAGATCAGCTTAATACTAACTCCTAAGACAGAATTCATCTGGCTATTACAGAAAAAATGAGAGAAGGTTTCTAAAAATAGAACCTACTCTAAGATTGTTGCCTATGTGGATTTTGATGCTTGATTTCAAAACTTCTGATTACTGAATAAGCTATTTCATAGCAAAACAAAAGAAAAACCTTCACCTTTTTTCTATAAGAACTTCTTCATTATTCCCCCAAAAGCTCCCTTGACATCTGTGACACCCACCCCTTGATTTAGCATGAATCACAGTTACAAGTGTGGAGGATTCTATAATGGTGTATAGAAGAGTTGCATTTTTCTGTGTGGTATTATTTCACTGAAGGTGTTTGGGAGCATGACATGGAACTATAATGCAGCTTGTTATGCTCTACCGTGTTATGAGAGAATGAAGTTCTACTGTAGTCAATTCTATTTTGATTAATGCATCACAAAATATGGGCCAGCTGGAGAGCAACCTACCCCATGAGCTGTTTGATGTTCCCACATTCATCATTCTTGGTATGTAATGTGTCTCATTTTCCCTGTGGGCTGCCGTGGCCTACTATTTCGTAGCAAGGTTGAGCTTCTAAATAATCAGACTTTCATGAAAGAGTGAAATACAACTCAAAAGTTCAGAATTTGCTTATAATAAGTGAGTCCTGCTGTATTCTGTGATGGATGATAAATGAGTTGACTTGCAGTTTTGTATTCTGCTTTTCTGATGGATTTGATGTAAGGATGTGCTATTTCCTTTTGGTAACTTATCAGCAAAATAAGTCAGCATGTTAGTTAAGTACTTTGTGATTGCAAATAGACATATTTTTGGGTTACTTTGTAAAGATTTCATGTTGCTAAGTTCAATTTTGCAAGCCATTCTGCGGTGTTATTTTGGGTTTCTTTTTATCTCTTGAAGTGTAGAAGGATTCATTGTCTTCAAACACGCCCAACTCAGACTGCACCTTCCTTGACTGCTCAGGGATGCTATTATTTCAGTAAAATGCGAGCACTGTAAAACCTAATGCCAGCACCTAGGTCTTATTGCCAATTGGCTTTCTAAAAGAGAACGGTAGAGAATTTGGTCCCAAGGAAAGTATGGTTTGTTACAAGAAAGAAAATTATTTCTGTGTATTTAAAAAATATATTGTTATTGTTCATATCTTAATGTAACAGCCAGTTTAGTGAGGTGTTGTAGCATTTTGCTTGAAATATTCATCAAAAAGTGTCTTGTTTCATTAAAACAAGCAGTGACTCCAAAATTGACCTCTGCAACAGAATTGTTGGGTATAAAGAAAATGTAAAATGCTGTGGTAGGCAGCAATCTCCTGTCTGTCTGTCTTTCTTCACTTCCCTTCATAGTTTTGTTTCTTTTTCCAGGATCTCTTCTTTTTTAGTGTGATACAGATCCCGTGGTGGAGGGCTTGAAGTACTTTGTGAAAGTGAGCCTGCAAGCAAACCATTTTGCTAAGGCAGCAGATTGGTTTAATTGTGAGAGGCGTACTGAATGATATATAATACGGATTATCTTACTGAGTGCCCCTATTGACAGTGCTGGTAATATCCAAAACCAGCTGGGGCTGTTTGACGTGTCTTCTGTCCCTCTTGCTGTACTTGGTAGTGGAGGATTGGTAAGTACTATACTGGTTTGTCCTTTGAGTGTCTCATCAAGTTGGGGTTTTCAGTTTTAAAGAAATTGTGAAAATTGTCTTAGGAAAAACAAAAGCAGTGTTTGATTTTTTTAGAAATCAAGCACTGCAAACGTGTCAGTGTCTTCTAAAAGTCTGCTTCTGTCGTGAAAGGATGTGAGCAAATGTGCTAACAGGAGAGCAAGCTTCAACTCAAAGAGGTACATAAGTCATTTCTGTATCATCTTTGCAGAAGTATTAATTTCTATAAAGTATGTTCAGTTATTTTTCTCAACTGATAACCAGGACTAGCTGAAAATATAGTAATATATGTGGATTTTTGGTTAATTACTTGGAACCAGAGATGTAAAATTGTAGCATTTAGCTAACAGTATAAAATTTATTTTGCAGAAAAACTGCTATATTTCGTGGCTATCTTCAAGTTTGTACATTTAAAAATGCACTCTAAATTTATGCCAGGATACTGGATCATTAATGTTTAATAGAGTAATAAATCTAGGTGTCATCAGCATAACAATGCTATAATCTGTGGATCTGAGTAATGTGTCTCATGTGGGTGGGCATGAATGGCAAGTAAGATTGGATAAAATATGCAACTTTATGTAAGGCACGGTGGGGGATTGGTAAAGATCTGGATGCTATTCCTGAGTCACAGCATAGTAATGTTTATGTATAAAACCACTATAAAATCAGAGGTACACCATAAAAGAGGCAGCAATATTAACATAAAATAAAAGCAAAGAAATCTTTTCTTCTGCTTTAAAACAAAACAAAAAAGCTACAATGAAAACCCCACTATAAAAGGACAACTTCAGCTTAGAATGATTTTCTACGCTTCAATAATTTGTTTACTTAGATCCAGTATTTTGTATTCCATAAAGAACAAAACCAAACAACTGATTTCCCATAGGAAAAGACGGCAATTTTGATTTATGCTTGTTGACATTAGATCTGTAGATTGTATGGAGTTATATAGGGAGCCTATCCATATATCAGATTAGTTCACTTTAATCTCAGAAATACCACTGGAATCCTCCTCGGTAGGGCAGCATAAGCAGCAGCAGGGTTTTATTGAAGCTCTATTAGCTGATGATAACAATATGTATTTCTGGTGAAGACTGGAATTTGAGGGCCAAACTACTGGTCTACGCTGGCTATTTTTGTTTGACTGTACCCTTTGTGTCTTGAGATACCCCCCCAGAGACTTTAAAACACAAGTCAGTCTGTCCGAATCAGTTAGAGATGAAGTTAGAGGAGAGCAGCCAAAGTTTTTCTAAACTTTTGTCCTTGAAACAACTTGTGAAAGACAACCAAATTTTGTAGAGAAACTTGTCATTATATTCCATGCTACAAACAAAGGAACAGTCTGCTGTAGAGCTTGACTCTTCTGGTTTTGGAATGGCTTTTGCCGATTTTGCAGGTTTTAATATTTAGGAGGGAGGTGGTTAGCTATTTGCTCTACTTTCAATTTTAGATCTTTCAATGCATTGTTAGTGCTGTTTTGCATTTATATAGAAACATAAATCTAATGCCTTTTATATACATAAAGTTTAGCTTTATAGTGCTTAGAGGTGATAAGTAGCACTTTTTTAATTCTCAATTTGGTAATTCTTATTAATCTAGGCCCACTTTTTCTTTTCATCTGTCTAGCACTTAACTATCTTCCCACATAATGCATCATTTGCAGATTTAATTAATGGCTTTTTCATTTAATGACTACTTGCAGAAGTCTGATGAAACTTTTAACACTCATCCAGCTACTAGTGCATTAGGGTATGTTCCATCTGCCTTAGGTGAAATTCTGGTACAATCATCATACTTCTTGTTTGTCACTAGTTGTGATTCATCTAGTGATACTTGCAAGCAGAGGTGCTTTAATTTTGTTGTTAAACTTCCTGACATGATTTACTAGTCCCATCGTGTGGCTTATTAAATGTAATAAAAATGTCTTGCTCAAGAACATGAGTAGTTCCAGAGATTTTTGCATCTTTTTAAGTGCCTTGTGAAAATTAAACATTTTACAAGCATCCATTTAGATAGAAAGCAAATAGAAAATTCTGGTTTTGTAGGCAGAGGTGCTTCAACAAAGTCTAAGGTCCAGTGACCCTGAACACTGTCTTAGGAGTATTCAGAGTATTCGAAGTGTATATCACAGTTTATCCAACTTAAAAGTACCATGAATAAAAGCAGGGTTGTTCTCTGTATTAAATGGAAAAAGTACAACTGTAGAAAGATGAGCAAATACGTGAAGACTTTATATATTTATAAATTATAGTTACATTTGTATACTTTTTAAGGTCTTTGTGGTAGTCATTAACGCAAAAGTTTGATGTAATGAGAAGACTTAATGGCCTAACTTTTTTTATTTCGTGATTAAAGATGTTAAGTTCAATGAGTTAATATAATAGAAAAATGGACTTTTGTTTGGCCACTGGAAATCTGCAGAATTTTCTAGTCTGTTAACTGCCGTCTTAACACTGATAATCCAAGTATTTACCTATGAAAATATAGGAAAACGGAAAACCTCACTCAAGTGCTTGTTTTCTTTTGTAAGTATTGTGCCTTGATGCAGCCTACGCAAGTTTCCAGAATTTGCAGGGCTTTTTTCGTCTCCTCTGAATGAAAGAAATCTGAATGATTGAAACAAATATGTACTGTTGATCCCACATTTGTCTAGATCCTCTCATTAGTTCTTACTAAAATATTTTCTCTTTTTTTTTTTAATAGCTACAGCTTCCTAAATTAGAAACAGCAGTATTTCTCTGTCTCATAGATATATATTGAATGTTTGTTTTTCTCTAAGAAAATTATTATTCAGTTACGTATGTAAGGAAACTTAGATGTGTTGAGGGTGTTCATGTATCCTTGCCCATTAAAGTAAGCTTTTCAGAGGCCCAGAGAGGTTAGAAAGGTCTTTGAGAAACAGGGCCTGTAATTCAATAACATATTTAATATATTTGTAACCTGTATTCATTTTGTAGAAACCTGAGCTAGATACAAGTGCACACACACTCTGGATTTTTGTTGAGTTGGAATAGAAGCACTAAACTGTCCATCCTAAGGCAGGAACAGAGATTTACAGCAGAGCTAGAAATGGAGCCATAATGCTCTAGTATGTTATCTTAGCTCTTAAGAGGTAACCATCATCCATCCCATTTACTTTATTTGATGATTAACAAATATGTACTACCCAAAGAAGAGGAAAATATCTAGTTTTTAATTTGCTTTCAGGCACTAGGTCTTTATACCTTCCATTTGCATGCTGTGACTTCTCTCCCCAAAATATAGTTTGATTCTGAACCATGTAGCTTTGACTATACCATGCTTATGGATCTGCACTAATAGTAGTGTATTTGGGATTTGCCAGTGAAGGAATTTAATTATTTATATATACTTTTCATAATGCACATATTCTCTTCAATATATTGAACTGGTAGTAGTTGCTTAAACACCCACTGTAAAACCACTGTGTCCTCCTGGCCTTACAGTCCATAAATATAAAGCATTGCTGGTGTGATAGCCTGGGATTACAGGGCTGCAAATTGTATAAGTGGTTTTTAAAAAAATTCAAGTCATTGTAAAAAAAAGAAAACAATGAGCAACAAATATACTGACTGGTCAAATTTTTTTATTTTGCCTTGGTTGTACCCGACTTTGTAAGAATTTAAAGCTTTGTAAGTACTTTCTGAGTTAATACGTATCATAAAGTTCTAAAGGCTATTAAAAAGATTCAAACTCTCCTATTTGAAGTGCGAAGCCATGTTTTTGCACACCGTTAGCTGGAGGGTATGTGTAATAAAAGGAATACTTTATTGGGCAATAATGATGAGAGTTAAAGATACTTATTTTACTTTCCTGGAGAATGTATTCAAGCATGAGTTTGACTTGCAACCAGAGCCCAAATCCTTTGAACCTGCCCTCTGATCAGGGTCCCTTCCTCATGCTGTTAATGTTTCCACAATTTCCTTGTCACACCTTTTCCTTGGGGAAGGGAGGCCTGGATTTGTCACCACAATATATCCTACAAAACCCCACACAGATACAGGACTTCGTGCAATTCTTGATGTTGCCTTGTAGAGACCTAGTAAACATCCAGTGGTACTGAGCTGCACTGCAGTCTTTTAGAATATGGTGTATCTTGCATCCAAACAGCACTTTTATTATTAAAAAAACCCCCTATAATTGCGTTTTCATGTGTGCCTTTTTAATCTACTGTGAAATGCGCTGGCAGTAGTGTCTTAAGCATAAGAACTCACAAGAGTGGCATTCCTTCATCGTGGTTACAGAAAGGGGTCTTTATTTCATTAGGTTTTGTCCCATTTCATGAATAGATTTTAAAGAAAAAGGCTAAGTAGAATACAAGGTAACCTCTAGAGAAGGATTTGAAATGAATGCAAAAGCTTTTTGCTTTGTTGGGAGGAAAAAGAGTGGTGCTTCTTTTACTATTTGCATTTGAGCTACAAATTCTTTAGCAACTACCAAATAGTTTGCAAAATATTTGCCATGCACAAACAAAGCTCCTATATGTTATTAGTTTGTTTATATTAATTGCACTGCAGAAACCTTTTGACCTTTTTTTGTTTGGTTGGTTTTTGTTTTGTTTTGTTTTGTTTTTTGGGTGGGGGGGTGTTTTGTTTTGGTTTCTTTTGTGTTCTTCATGCATGTAATAATTCTCTGGTTATTTATATGAGCACAGCAATTGGAGGCAGAAAGCACCAGTCCTGGTGAATGTAATCTGGATTGTCTCCCAAAAGATCTGATATTGAAGTTATCAGCTTTGCAAAGATTGTTTGGTCTAGGAGGAATGCTTTTGAAGTAGCACTGCCAATCTTTTAAACATCTCAGAGTCCAATACATATTATTAATGCTTTAGAAACAATTAGCATCTTAAGAATAGGATGAAGATGAAGATCCAGACACATAGTAACTGAAGGCAAGGCTTTCTTTACAGTTATTTTAGACCAGAAAAAATTCAAATGCACTATTTTTAAAAGCAGGGAAACTTAATTACTTGAATAGTAGACCATGCAGCTAAAGGAATGATCAGATATTTAGTATGCTTTGCAGGACAAAAAACCAAAAACTTTTTTTGCATAACTTGGTTTAATTTTACATAAATTGTTGAGCAGGGTTAAAATAACTGGGTATTTTTTTGATTTGGTTTCTGCAGATTCTTTTTTTTTTCTTTTCCAGGTCAGATAATGGCAGCAGATAAACACTGTCCAGTGCTCCTTTTTACCTCACTGTACATACTGCAGTGTTGTTATAACTCAGTGTGGTTGTTGGGGGCAGGATGTTTATAAAATTCATGCTTGAGCTGTAAACATGGAGTAATAATGTACAAGCAGTGGTGAGAAGGACTGAATTTTCCCATTGTGAGCAGGGGAGTGATAATTAAAACCCTGAACAGGGAAAAGAACTGAAGAGCGGGAGGTCAGATATAAATCTGTGTGACTCTGTTAGAGACAGCAGTGCTGTGCCAGCCTCCGACTGGTAATACTCCGTTCCTGGCTACAAGAGAAGGGCAAGGACAGACAAGTATGAGAAACCATAAAAATGCCCTTCAGTTGAAGGAATGGAAAGTTCTAGTTTTTTTAATTACGTCTTTCCAGTATGAGATTTATCCTGTCACAGAAATTTGGTCTGTCTGTCCCCTAGAGCTAGCTTGTTTCTTTGAAGGGAGGGGTGTGGATGTGTATGCACACGTGTGCACGTAAATTATTCTCCATATCACAAATACTGTGTATTTGTAAAGGACTGCACCACCCAAAGTTGGAAATCACACTTCAGAAGGTAAATTAGGCAGTTGATTCCTTTCAGACTTGTTTCAAAATAAATCGGCACTCATAATGTTTGCTAAGCTCACATCTAGTTTTTATATTTCAATGTGTATTACAACATGGAAAGAAAAATAAATGTCAGTCTCCAAAAGGGTGCCTGTCAGCCGTGTTCAGCTTGATGGTGGCAGTGTAAACTGCTATGTAAACATCGTTTTGCCAACCACATTGTACTTCTGCATCTTATTTATCCCCATTTGAAGGCTCAAGCCTTAAGTCTGTGCACAATAGATGTGATTCCATTAACTGTTTTTATTAAATAGTGGTTTATGAACATGATAGATTCCGTGGCATGTCATTGGATTGAATTGACTCTGGACACATCTAAGTAAAGGAAGACGTGAAAAACAGAGGAGTCTGTTCTCACAGGTTTATAGCTGAGGTACTAAAGTTCAGAGAAGCATTAAAGTATTAGTTTGAGTGACTTGATGAATCCTCTCCTAATCCTATTCTTAAACAAGGCAAATTTGAGGATGTGTTTAACTTGGAAAATGATTTGTTACATTTATTTGAATTTTTGCATTTTCCGTTCAAGTACAAGACGATTTTTTTTCCCCCAGTATTTTAAAGGCATTTCGTCAATTCTTACAGTTTATAGGCCTGGGGGAGGAAATTACTTGGAAGAAGTGTCTTCTAATTATGTGGAGCAAAACTTAGAAGGGATTTCCAAAACTAAGGATTAGATGAAAGGAAATTTGTGAATATGAAACAAACATTATTACAGATGATTAAATAGTGGTAGAGATAAAGTCAATTACTTATCCTAGATCAATGACAAATGAAGAGAGTTCTTCATTTCTAATGTATTCTTATCTCTACCCTACAGATTGTGTGATATTCTCTAATTCTCATCCTATAATCGAAACCGTCATTCAATAAGCACATAATGAAAACTTAATCAAGGTTATATACGTTTCATTTATCTGATGGAGAAATCAGGGTTCTTTAGAAAAGGAACATTTATAATAAATTACTAATGAGGTTGTTAGTGAATCAGATGACTACTCTGAAAACAAAATCCATACTAAGAGCTCTACAAAAAGAGCATGAAAAGGAGATAGCTATCTGTGAAACAAAGGCTATGCTACTTTAATTTGAGTAACTTCAACACTCGCTCTAGGTTTTTTTTGATAACTACACTTAGTTTTCCTGAATGATTGTAGATAGTGTGACTAAATATTTTCTGAATTTTCATCTTTCTTTTTTCCTCATTAAAAGTACAAGTTATATCATGCCAAGCTACATAATAATTGGCACAAGACAGAGGTAATTTGAAATAAAAAGTAAAAGATTTGTTTGTCCTTTTTTCTAAAGTATAAACTGTGCAGAGGACGGTTATCCCAGCTGTGTTTTTCAGTCTTCATAATTGCTGATAAATCTCTCTCCAGATCATGTTTCTGTTCATGAGTAATAGGTATTGTTAGTGTAGAATTTGTTTGAAATTGAAATGCTGCCATAATATAACCAAACATCATCACTCGTACCACTGTCCCATAGGAAATTTTGCCACTTAAAAATAACAGTGGTGTGAAACAAATGAGAGGAACACTAACATTAAAATGTTAGTCAAAACAGCCTGCTAAAGAAAGATCGATTTATTTGTTAGAGAATTTTATTAAACTTCATTTTTGATATGCATGTGCCTGCATCAATTTTAGGAAATCTTTTTCCTCTCAACTAAATGAGGTCTCACTTGTTGGGGATATATAGTATTTTACATAGATGTTTTTGACCTTATCCTCAGTTCCTTGGGAAAAAAAAAAAAAATTAATGGATCCTGTAATAATTCTTTAAATATTTTGTGTATCAGTAGATATCTGCTCTAAAAAAAGAAGTGCTGGAGCTGCATAGCCGTGGCACCATCGTGACATCTCATACTATTCCAGGTCTTGTTTATAGCTTCTCTTATGAAGTTGAGGATGATATTGGATTTTACAGTGGCTTTTTGTTAGGGTAATTGACCCCAGTAAGGTCATTACAAATACACGCAGGGAGTCAGGAATACACAAGTATTCCTCAAAATTTTCATCTTCTGAGAAGAAGGTATTTTGTTTAAGGATATTTATATAGCAAAATTAGGTAGACTAGTTCACTTACAGATTGATGGAGAATTTTTTTATAGGTTTTGGCAAAATCTTTGGATAATAAGGTAGGTTTAATTGGAATTTTTTTTTTTTTTTTTTTGGTCAGAGAATCACATACATGAGTGCTGCTTCTGTGCCTGACAGAGGCATTCTCCTAGAGAGTTGTTCATCAAGGAGCTGAGCAATGAGTTAGGAGAAGCAGTATTTCCCCTGTGTTGCCTATTGTGTTTTAGACTAAGGAAATAATACACACCCAAGACAGGGGAGACAGAAGTTTGAAATCCAGTGATGGATGAAACATTTATTGTATTAGATGCTAATTGCTTTAGCATTAGAGCAAGACAAGTGCATTGGAAGGAACATTAGGGTGGTGTCACACTGGAGTGAATCTGGCTTGTGTTGCTGATGCCTCTCCATGTAAGAGTGAGTTGATGATGATTCTGATTTTTGAGGCCTGATTATTTTCTGTGCTGTAATTTGTTCTTTGCACTATGCAGACATATTTCAAGGTATTCTCTCTTTCCACATGGGGGAAATATCAGTGAGAGAATGTATAAAACAATTAGGACTAGGAATTCCAACTAATACTGAATGATCCATTAATGTGACTCAGGATTTCATTGCTGACTTTAAATTAGTGACAGATTGTATTGTACTAGTACTGAACAAAGGAATATAAATTTGTTACTTTTAAATTGCATTTAACAATTGGAGCTGCTGATTTCTTTCAGAAGATCACGGGAAAGTGCCTTCCAGGTGTGTTTGCAGTTTTCCCTAAAAAGCCTGGTGAAGGAATTTGACCACTTTACAGTTCATCCTGGGTATTTTTTACTGTTAAGGTTCATGCACTATCTGTCCATTTTTTCTTGATGTTCATGAGGTTTCTGGGTGGAGAGCTCCCTGAATCACTGTAAAATTAACTTGGAAAGGACCCTGTGATGGTCACCTACTTCTTAGTGACCTACAGATCTGAGCAGGACTGGAAAGCTGATTCTCAATTCTCTGCACAGGCACGTTGCTTTTCAGTTGCTGTAAATTTAGCTTTCTTGTTTGTTATGTGGAGTTTTTCTGCACATGTCAACTGTGCTGTCCTCTCAGGTTAGGATAAATCCTTATGTTGTTCAATGTATTTTAATTTATTTAGCTATAACTTGCTAAAACAGTTAAATGCTCTGCTTCAATAATCACAGTAGTTCATTTAAGAGAATTTTAAATCTATTGTGTGTTTTTCCATTGTACCAATATAGACACAACTAGAGAAAAAAGGAAAAAAAAAAAGTTTTCTAGGCTCTCATAAATATCTTGTTCCAAATTTTCCTGGCTTTGGAGTCCTGATTTTACATTGTGTGACTTAGGCACATTTTTCTATGATTTTGTAATCTGTACGGTTGTTTGCATGCATTGGGTATTCTTGTTGGTTTGCCTGAGCAGGAGGGGATATAGTTAAAGAATAATGGGAAAATACAGAAGAGCTCTCTGATGCAACTAATTCCACTCATTTTTTTTTACCAAGCTAGATATGTTTCTGCAGTACCTTTGAAGATATGTGTCTCTGTAGTTCTCATAGTAAATGATCAAACTGCTGCTGGTGTTTAACTTGTCTGAAGTTTGGCTTTAGGAAAGAAGTAGGAGAACAAACAGATATAGCAATTATAGATCTCACTGTAAGCATTTCTTTTTGCTGGCTGTTGCATTGATACTTTTAGAAATGCTGCCATCTCGTAATTTTCTTCATGATATTTTATGAAAGCTACAAAGAAAAATGGGGGGGGGATGTTCGTGTTGGGGGTTTTGTTTATTTGGTTTTTGGTTTTTGGAGTTGTTTTTTTTTTTCATATGTACAAGATTGTTTCATTTTGTGCAAAGCTTGGAGGCAGAGAGTATGCTAAAGCGCTTTGGTGTTTTAAACTCCTAAATTCCTTAAAGTGCAGACTGAGATCCTCTCAAAAATAAACGTGTCCATTTATGGCTGATTTTTTGATTTTTTTTGATTTTTTTTTACAACTGTAGTCAGAATTCACAGTACTTATTCTTTCTTGCTTACTCAGATTGAGTTAAATGATTTAATGATAGTTCCCTATGAATGAGAGATTTAATGTTTTTTAATAACCAATAAAACTTTCTGAGGGTGTTATCTGGTATTTTGCTCAGACCTAGAGCACTTAAAGGATGGCAGCTTTCTGTTACTAGTCAGTAACAACTGGTCTAGTCCAAATATTAAAAAAACCCACAAGTTGCTGCTGTTGATTCCAGTGTTGATTCCAAAATGGGCAGAAGAGGGAATAGAGAGAGAAAGAAAAAAAAAAAATCTGAAATGAAGATTGCAGGAAAGGAAAAAAATAACATTAAGTGTACTGTCAAACACCTAAGTGTGACTTAATAGCGGTAGCCTAAGTTTGGGAGAATTTATCTTGTATTCTGTGATAAGGGGAGCTTGAAGTTGTATGTAGGAATGTGTTTTGAAGTAGTTTTCGCACACTTTGTAAACACAGAAATTGATGGGTGGATGAGAAGTTTTTTCAAGAGTTTCCAGCATCTGATGTAGTGGAATAATTTTTCTATTGTGTTTGTTAATGGGTGAAAATCCAGAATGGCTTAATAGTGGGGCAGTAATGGCCCAGTATTTGTATAAAATTATGCGCAGCAGACTATTACAAAGCTCTTGCAAGAGGAGGAGGAGGCTAGAACTGAAGAATTCCTATGCCGTTATGTGAGAAGTCCCCAGGTATGGAAGGTGCCATGGGCTGCAATACATTGTTTTGACATGACAGCTACCAGGTGTTCCATTTCCATTTGTTTTCATAGGAGAAAAATAAAATCTGAGGGTCTATCACAAATGAAGCAGAACTGATGTTGCCGACATAAAATTTCTGTTTAGAAAAGTAAATCCCAGCTGTTGCATAGCTAAGGGTTAGGTAATTTGCTTCAGTACAGAGGAAATATAACATAGATTGAATATTGTTTGGTTGTTTGGTTTTTCGTTTTGTTTTGTTTTTTTTAATTGAAAGTATGTTGCATCTGCGCACTAACAACGGAGAAATTCATCTACATTTGTGAATGTGAACAGATTCAGTTAACTTAAAAATAAGGAACTTAGAGTGTACTTTGTGAAAATGTCTTCTTGAAATAGATGTTTAATATAGTATTTTAAGTATGTAAGATGCAAATTATTTTTCTGAGTCAGCCTTTGTTTCTTAGCACAAATAGTTTAATACTTCTTTTGTAACCTAATTTTGCTGTGAATCTACAGGCAAAGATTCACTGTCTTTCAGTCAGCTGTATACAGAGAGAAGCCATGTCATATACTGATATTTCTTTTTAAATGCTTACTACAGAATTAATACTCAAATATAAGTGATTATTGAATGTATTGTTATAATACAATGTCAGTCAGGTACACATGTTTCTAGCAATATTGTATTTTATTTTTCATGGATGTAGGAGTGGAAAAATTGGATTACCTTATTTGAAACTAAACTTGCTATATTACTGTCTTGATTTAAAATTCCTTGCTTTATGCAAGCTGAGTAGTATAGTTCTGCCAGAATCTATTTAATGGCGTGCATTATGTCCTCTTCTGGAAACCAGGCACAACTACACAGATATTTCCCGTAACACTGTTTTTCTTTCTTGATAAGTTTTTGATTGTAAAACTTCATAAAGGCTTTTTACCATTTGACTTCCAGCTGCATAAATTGTGAGTTGTTTGCTATCCTGGACTTTGACTTTAGCAAACTAGGCTGTTTGTTTCTGCTGGAGAAATTCTAAAAAGTAGGTTGCTTCAGCCTCCCTCCCCCTGTAGGCCAGTGCTTAAAATTAGTTTTCTGTGTGGTTCCACCTTCTAAAATTATTCTCCTGAGTGCTTCAAGTTGCTGGACTACTGTATGTTAAAAGGGAGCATCACTCTCCTGTAGCTTGCGCCAGTTCCCTGCTGTTACAACTTCATTAACTTTGGTGAAGACCTACCAGGCCATGGTTGTTACACCATGAGGTATCAGGCTACTGTGAGTTTTTAAGGTTTTTTGTATTCTAATAGTTTATGATGCAGAAATCTTGGAAATTTTAGTTAATTGCTATGTTATGAGATTGGGATGCCTGGAAGACAAAACACGCTGATCACAAATTACATGTGTAAGTTGTACCTGTATGTCCTTATTACTGATCTCTGGAAGAACATGGTACACACCTGCTGGGCTCTGCTCATGTCCCTTCAAGTAACTCTTTTTTGTTTAGCTCCCTCCTGTGGGTTACAGAATCTATCTGAACTAAATTCACCCAGTCCTTGTAACTAAGCAAGGGCCATCAAGCTGGCAAAATTTGACCCTGTCCCATCAGACTCTTGAGCAGAGAAATAGTGGTCTTTGCAAACAATTTAATTTTAGGACCATGGGAATGGCTGCATAATTGCGATTGTTTGCGTTTATTGTGTGGAGCTGTAGCACAACCTGTGTAACCCTCATGGCGATTAAAAGCACTGTGGTTTTTCTGCTGGAGCCTGCCATCTCTAAAGCAAGATGAAAATCACAACTCTATGGCCAGATCTATGGTTTTGTTCACCTGAAAGCAGCAGGATGGCACATGGTTTGCTGTCAAAATAACAGTTGCTTTAAGTTGTTATTTTTGGTTATTACAGGTTTCTTTTCTGACATGATCCTGAAGAGTTAGTGGCCTAGCCCTTCTAGGACCGTTTTTGTTGTCCTTTATAGCAGTGCTGATATAAAGGGGCATGAAGCAAATAAATGTGCTGTGTTGAGGGTCATAGTCTTGTGGGCCTGGCACAGTAGCAATGGCAACATGCAATTATTAGGAGACTCATCCCTGCTCAGATGAGCTCCCTGTCCTGCCAGGGTTGAGGAGCAGGAACCAGCTGTTTCACAGCCATTGTCACTACGAGCAGCTGCCTCCTTGGAAACTTCTGAAGAAAGACAGGTGATGCTCCCCTGTCATCCCTGTCCTGTGATATTTGTGGAATTGTACTGCTTCCACCATGAGCAATTGTCAGAGTATCTCCTCTTGATTGTTGATAATTGTCTGACTCTAACCAGAATTTTAATAAAGGATGGTGATTAGAATTATGGTCCCCCTAATACCACTTTTATTTAAATTTATTCCAATAATTGCCATGTGATTAATAAAATGTTAGTGCATTCAGTGAAATCGCTGCTCTGCTATCACACAGTATGGTAGTTAAACACAGTAAATGCTTCTAATTAATTAGTAATTGAATAACATGCATTAATTTTTATAATATTGCCCCTAGGATGTTTAATAATATATTTGGCTATTAGCTGCAATGAAATAAATGGGAAGGGTTAAGTTACATTATTATCGTAATTCAGGCATTTTATGGGGAAGACTTGGACCAACTGTTTCAAACACACAAAATCCTCCTCCACTGTACTTGGACTATATTAAAAGTATTTCAGGAAAGCCTCTCCTAAAATTAAATTGTAGAGCTAATTACTTTGTAGATGATAGTCAGTCTGGATGTGGTAAATATTTTGTTGTTAAAAATTGAGTCTTGCTTTTAAAACTTCTGTTTAGAGTGGACCAAAGCTACAAAAAATACTGAGTGGTGTCATATAGGCATGTGGGAATATTTGTGTCTAAGTATGTTGCACACACTGAAATGAAACGCACACAGTGGGAAGGATGTATTGTGATCTTAGGTATTTCTGACCACTCTTCTGAGATTGTTGTGGTTATTAAGGCAAAAACATATTCAGGTCTTTTAAAACAATTTCCAGAGCAATTGTTTTTTCTCTCCTTTGACCAAGGGCATTCTTGAATCACTAATGCCCTCCTGGTTTTATACAAATTACAGAATTACAAAGTAACATTTTTTAGCTGTGTAGATCTAGAAACAGAATTGGAGACTGATTTAGGGTGTTGGTGATTTCCCAGATACAGTTTAAAATATTTACTTATAGCTGATTTTACAAAATACTGAAAATAAAATGGGGTCCTGAGTTGAACATACCCAAATCATCATTTTTAAGCTATTCTCTGACTTCATACGTCACAAGAAATAGTGAGCCTTTCATTACTACCCAGCTTCAAACACCAAAGTGGAATATTTTCATTTCCTAAACTTACCTAAACATAAATTAAAATTCAAAATTTTAATATCTAAACTGTCTTTTCTGCACTTACAAAAAACACATCTATAATTGGGAACATAAGTAGGTAGAGGAAATGAACTTAAGCAGAATGAGCTTGTCATGGGTAGAATGCCATCTGTCAATAATGCAACAGTCAGCAGTTTGTAATGCAGAACTTTCCTATCACAGCATGATTATTTTTTTCTGTATTTCTCACTTTCTTTCCCCATGCCCTGGGCATAGGCTAGGTTGTTTGCTATGATGTGTAATTTAAGAGAAGTTCTATTTCTCAAATTTCCTTAAGCTTTTAAGTCCGGATGGATCACGGGAGAAGCGCTGAGGTTTTCTTTTAGAAAGACACTGTTTTTTATCCAAATACTTAAAATTTGTTGTATTAAGTATAAGAGAAAGATTATCATGTAATCATATCAATATCATAATAATGTCAGGATTGTGCTTATTTCCAGAGTTCCTTCCTGTACCTCAGTGGTTAAAACAGACAAAGGGATTTGGGGAGTTTCTTTTTGCATGTGGTTGGTTTTTATATCCCAAATTTATCTATAATATTAGATCATTATAGCGAAATTATAGGTATTTGGCCGTATTGTTAGCATTGGCAAAACTGAAACCTTGTACCCCTGCTGGAATAAGAAGTTAGTGGAATAAGTAACAGTTGTTTAGTTTAGAAAATATAAAAATATTGTTCTCCGTGTTCTAGTAAAGGTCATTGGAAAACTTGAACTTTTGGTTGTGGTGTGCTGAATTGAGTATATCATTGAATTCATCTGAGATTTTGTGTATTTGGTGAATTTTGATATACTGGCAGGAAAGCTGAAAGATGATGGGCTGTGCTCTTTTCCACAGACACAGTTTATCCCAACTGTAAACAGCACCAGCAGGAGCCAGTAAGTCCCCTTTCAAGTGAGGGCTGCAGTACTGAATTTTGATATACTGGGGAGCAGAGAGGAAGGAGGGGGGCAACTCAGAAGTTGGGCCACCAAAGCACTGCTTTACCCTTGAGAGGCAGCAGGAAAAAGATCTCTTTTGACCATTTGTCCTGTCACCTTTTTCATTATCTTTCATGTAAAACAGAATAAATTAGGACAGCTGGTCGCAGTGAGAATCCCCAGTTATCAGTTTCCAGCTTGGTGATGCATCAAAGCAATTCTATTTCACTATCTCTGGTTTTTCACAACCAAATATTTTAATAATATTTTAAAAGGTAAATATTAACACTAAAAAAAATGGGGAAAAGAAAAAAGGAGTTACTAGTACTTGACTGGAGATATTCAGGGTGGAAGGAACCTGTAAATGTGCTGTGTCAGTTGTATGGGAGAGGAATATCTTCCAAGAGTCTTTTAAAATCAAAAGATGCTGGGTCCAGCTTTACATCTGAAATGAATGCTAGCAGACAAACAAATGAAGAGTTGGTTCTGAAGAACCCCCTTCAGCTTCTGGCATCATTTGTAGACCCTTTTTCCCATCTGCAGTCCCTTAGTGGATGACAAAATCCAGCCAACACTCCCAAGTCCCACAGGTAATTTCTAGGATGTAAAAGTCATCTAGTGGATTATTTGTTCTTGTTAGCCCCAGTTCTCCATCTTTTTATGCTTACCATTGAGATAGACTCTGTTCAATGGCTAGTGTCATTAAAGACCACTTTCTTCAGAAGCAGGAGACTGAGATACAGGTGTGAGATTTCAATTCCAGCAGTGCCATGATTTCAGAAAAGGTGTGTTTCTTCTTGGCCATAAATGAGTACTGAGAATATTGGTCAGAAACCACAAACACACCACAGATCTGATGATGGGAAAATCTTACCACTCTTAAATAATTAAAAGTTTTTTAAAGAGGCTTTTAAAATATATCTTTGTGTTAACATTTCTTCAAAGTGATCTGTGGAAATACTATTGGGGACCTGTAGAGAATATTTAATTAGAAAATTACACAGGCACATGATTCTCTTGTTTGCAATCAGTTTTAATTGCTGAATTTGGTTTTTTTCCTTTGTTCCTATCCCAGCTCAGTTCTGAAAGTTTTTTTCTTCCTCTTGCAGTGTTTTTAATTGGAATATAAGAGTATATAAAGGTACAAACTGAGCTGCCAAACTTTTCTTCAGCTGTTTCCAAGTGGGGCACATTGCAGAAGTGTGGGTTCTTGGATTAGACTTTTTTTTTTTTTGTGATAGTCTTCCATATATATATATATATGTTCTTTCTACAGTTTCCACCTATTTTTGCGAGAACTAATTATTTGAAGGTTTAAAAGACAGCTGCTGACAAATGGTCTCACAGTTAGTGACCGGGTATAGAAATGAAACAGAACACTGAACCTTGGGGATTCACCTGGCCTTGTTTGCAAGCCAGGTTTGTTCCCATAGCGTTGAATAACAATTAAAGGAGTTGAGGTTTGAAAGTGACTCTTTCAGATGTCAAACTACAAAACAACTTTTGGTGCTTAAGTGCTGTACCTTGGCACAGGAAAAGAAAGAAAATAATGGAAAAAAGGAAAAGCAGAACAAAAACATTAGGTCATGAGCTGATGTTTGAAAGTTTTCCTTACTACATACAAGATGTTTGTTTATTATTTAAAAGACATGTTAGTTGTTAATACTTGTTTGATATAGTTTCCCTAGGACCATGATCGTACAATCATGTGTGTGCCTACGTAAATTCATATCTGTCAGAAAGGGTCCGAAATGAAAACCTTTTTTTGCTTTTGTAGACATGTATGTAGTATGTGTGTTGTCTTATTAAACACAAAGGGCCATTGGTATTTACACATCAAGGTAATGAATGCAAGTGTCTCCTTTTATCTTCAACTGAAAGATTTCAAACCATTCTTATATCCTTGGCTAATCAGTCCTTACCTGAAAAATTCAGAGATTCGTATCATTAGTTACCAAGACTTAACAGCTTGACTATGTAGAGTAGCCAATAGACATACACTTATTGTAATGTCTTATGTGAGATCTAGGAGATCGTAAGGAATATCCACAAAAGGCACAAGTTGTTTAAAAACCTCTGTGGACATCTGAATGCAAAGTTTATCCTGAAAAACTTGTTCAGATGTGGTTATTTTCTGGGTGGTGGTGTTCATATTAGATGCTGTGGGATGGATGCAGTCGAGGTACCTGGTGCTAGTCTCATTCATCCTCTTTTTCATGCTCCATAGATTTCGCATTGTTTTTCAGTGTCTCTTGCAACAGCTACTGCAGTGGTTTTATTGCAGCACATTCATTGGATCATAACCCCCTTTGTCACATTCTTCTGCTACCTCTTCTGGGAAATAGAGCTATCCCCCCAGATTCAGGAAACCAAGTATCTGTGCACCTTTCTGCTTGAGGAGGTGACTGCCCATCACTACCTTGCAGAAGGTGACCTACCCACCAGCCTGGTGGGTTGTTTCTGTTGCTCCCAACCTTTGCTGAAGAACTTGTATTTTTCATAGCATTTTAGACTTACTTGACCACTACAGAGAATTTGTTGATTTTCAGACTAGATAAAAAGAAAAAAAAAAATTAAGGGTTTTGAAACACTGGAACATGTTTCCCAGAGAGATGGTAGGTGCCTCATCCCTGGAAACATTCAAGGTCGTAGCAGTCAGGGCTCTGAACAGTCTGATCTACTTGAAGATTTCCCTGCTTTGCTGTCGGAGGGTGACTGTAAAAGGTCCCTTCCAACCCAGACTTATTCTGATTCCAGGACTATAGCTATTGAGACACATGCCTGGGAGGGAAAATGAGGTGTGTGGTCTATGCCTTCATGCATTTCAGGTGTTTTGAGCAGGGTCAGGAACTGTTGTCTCTCTGCACGATGCAGCTGCAACGTTCCTGTTCTCTGAAAAGTCAAACAGCTTCAGTGGGAAGGATTAAAGCTTCCCACTCCACAACAGGGGACAACTTGCTAATTAGAGCACCCTGCCAGGAGAATCAAATCTCCTGAGTCTGTACAGGGAAATCACACAGTTTTCTCACATTCTGGGTGTGTGTTCTAACAATTTTACTTCTGGTTATGAGTTCCTAGGGCTCAGGCTAAAACCTCCCTTTTTCTCCTGGAAGTAAATTTCTATTTAGAATGCTGCCTTTTGTGGATTCCATCCTGATGTTTTTCCTGTTTCACATCCTCAACAAAAAGTCTATATGCTTACCCTGTTAGGTTCTGGCAACCACAAGCATCTTCAAAGGCCTTTTGAACACTACTGTGATTGGTGGTTTTAGTGGGAGCAAAGTACTTAAACATCTTCAGAAGTGAGGCCTTGTCCCATGAAGGGTGAGATCAATTTCAAAGAGCTGAGCTTGACTGTCCTGTGCAGCTTAAATGCGACTTGTGGACTATGGAAACATCAGGAGACGTTCTCCAACATGTTCTCCTTGACACAGGATGTGACATTCCTCTTTACTTTGCTCTAGTTGCTGACACTGTCTATCTCATGTCGTTTGTCAACCTATGAAAGGGCAAAATAATTTGTTGTGAGTATAATTAAAGTCGAGGTTGGATTCAAAGCATATGAGGTTTGAGAAACAGTTTTTATGGCTTAATCTAGTGTATTTTCTTATGTATTTCTATTTAAGTTCTGGAAACACCTATTGAATGAGATGTTAATTCCAGGATTGAGGCATTTAGGATTGGACCAGCACTCTGTGTGCACTAAATAAGGTTATTGCACATACTACTGAGGCCAAAATCGTCTGTAAGCACTGCCTGTTGTCCACTTTCGTCTTCTGCACTATTCAGAGCTTTTTCTAAGGCATTTAGAAATAAAAGTTCAACATCCAGGGAGGAGGGATAGCCTTGACAGAGCTGCCACAAGGAACTGGAAAGCTTTTCCTGGCAAAAACTGGCTGGTAAGCAGTCCAGTGTCCAAAGTGAGAAATCTACTTTTAAGATTTTGGTGGAGAGGGATGTGAAGTGTTTTTCCATATGCAAGGAAAAAACTGTGTAAGATATTCTATGCTAATATGCTTCCAGACTGCTGTGATTATCTGCTATTAAAATAAGTAGACCTTTTCTAAAGTGAACAAGTATTACTCACTTCCACCAATAAGACTTTTTAACTTTGAGAGATTTTTTTTTTCTGCCTGACTGAAGTAATCTTGGCTGATGTTTGTTTGTGCATCTGCATTACTCTATTCCTGTATCTCCACTTGAACAAAGAAACAGTTTTATTTTAAAACAGGCTGTTACTGTCCATGATAGGCACTATTGATGCACACCTTATTGCCTTTGAAAAGACAGATTTGAAGTCTAATGTTAGTCTTTACTGCGTCAGGCACAGTTCATTGGACAAGATAAATTGCTTGCAATTCCAGAAGGATTCTCACTTCTGTCGGGTTCATTGTATTGTACTAACCATAGTCTGGACACTATCAGTGCTACCCTAAACCTTCAGTATAGAGGAGAAATCGAAACTTGCCAGTTAAAAAGTTTCTTGAATGAAATAAATTCCTGTCCAGAATAGGTATCTTATTCAGTGAAAAATTCTCATTCTCCTGATTATCTTCTATCTCTAAAGAGGGCAACAGGAGTTGTTCCTGTTGTCTTTAAAGGAAACCAGAGCTAAACAAAAATATTCCTTAATCTGTTTAATACCAAATGATGAGTAAAGGTATGTATTTTTTTATTTTTTGATGCTATTTGCAAAGCAAATGCAATTTAGAAGGCACATGGGGATCCTGGTTCAGTCAGCAGATGCCAGGGAACAAGCACACACATCAAGTGCATTATACATTTCTCACAGCATGGTATTTTTAGTATGATACAATAAGTACCAATCTAAAACCTCAACAAACATCTGGTTTCTAGGGAGATCTTCTGAAGAGGATCACAGCCTTATTCAGCAGTGCTATGATACAGTATGCAGAAAAACAATGAAAACCCTTTAATTTTAAGGTTTCATACTATGGTGGCCCTTAAGTACTTCTGGGGAATGGGACTGGGGCATTTTGTGGTGCTCCACAAATGTAATTCTGTGTTTGAAGTATATCATCGAGCAATTTGTACATAACCAGGAAATAAAATAGAGGCATAAACAGAGAGATTAAAGCTGATCTTGATTTGGGGAAAATAGTCATAAGTATTTTGTGCAACACTTTTCCTGATTTTTTTAAAATTTATTTATTTGTTCCCCAAAGGCTTTGCATTTGAAGTGTAAAACAGTCAGACTGGAGTCCAGGCTATGGCAGAGAATTTTAAAGCAAGTATAAGTATATATATATATATATGTACATGTATATATATATATATACATGTACATATATATATATATAGGGTCCACTCTGGCCTCCAGTTGGGAGGCATGGAGACACACCATCCATAGCGCTGCTGATTCCTTTGAGAACGCACGCAGAATCAGTCTCAAGGAGAAAAGACAACGCAGGAAGAACCGTGTCTCACCAACACCGCCTGTGGAGACTTTCTGCTGCACCTTTTGCAACCAGACTTGTCTGTCTCGCATTGGCCTCTTTAGCCATCAGTACCCTTGCAGCAAGCGTGGGTAGAGCCCTTCCCAAATCTTCATTCGCGAAGCCTAGCCATGATGATAAGTATATAAACTGTAAGTGCTGATTTAACAAACCATTAGCCTATTCGTCTTGTAAATGTCTTTGGAGAAAACTTAATGAACTCATTCTGGACCAAATTGCTTATGATAAAACATCCCTGTTCAACATGAGCAGATAATTTGGCACTCTAGAGGTTGTGTGTAGCTTGCAGGACAGATGTGCGCTGCCGTGCCACCCCTGTCCTGGTTTGCCTGAGTGGAGAACTTCTTACAGTGGTTTGTAGCTCTCTTCCAGCCTGTGTGCCCTGCTTTCCTCCCGTGGGAAGGAGCATTCAGACAGATGGTGTGTTCCTCATCCTGTCCTCCTGGGCCAGGAGCATAGATGTGCTTCAGGACCAAAAAAAAACCCTCCCTGCTTTTCATATTGTCTAGAGAGAAGGGCACAAGAGCTGCTCTGGCTGAGCAAAAGAAGCATACATGAATCCCTCCTGGTTTTGTACGGTAACTGTAATGTTGTTCTATAGTCTGTATTTTTATTAGTGGTTGGATTGTTCACTTTTATACACTTTTCTACCAAGAATATGAATACAGTTATTTTAAAAATGTATATCACAAAATGTCACTGAGTACAGACTTGTTACTATTAGAAAACTTTTAGGCCCTGCAAGAGAGGGAGAAAGATGACAATCAAGTCCATGCTAATTACAACCAACAGTATATATATTTTCTCCTGTGTATTTTATTGGGAATTGCTCCTGAATATATTATGTAGAAGACAGACTGAATTTTAGATCGTAGATGTATTACAGGATTTAAGAACAGGAGAGGGAAAGAGATGAAGAGAAGGAGAGCTGCTGATTTGAGTAGTGATGACACAGTGAATTTTGAGTTGAAAGGAGTAGAGGAGACCAGAGAATAATGTTTAGCACAAAGGTTATTCATCATGCCATACTTGTTTTAATAGTTCCCGGTTGTTCCACATATCTAATTAATAGGGATAAGTGGTTGAATTTTGATTTTAAGTTACTTTAGACAAATGTCCTACCTGCAGACAAATTTGAGGATCCCTTACAAAATAAATTCTGTACAACATTATGCTAGTTTGAAAGTATTGGGCATAAATAAGGATAAAGGTCAATATGTTCAAAAGACAGCAGCTGAAGGGCAAATGAGATTTCCTTTGGGAAGATTCAGAAGATGCTGTGTAAAAGATGTGTGTAAATTAAGCATCCTCTGTATCTCTTGAGGGGGAGAAAAATAAACCCTAACCAAAGAGGTTAAGTCATCATTTTAATGCCTAAGTGTAGAGACTTTGGTCCAGTGGCCAAAATAATAGGACTTCCTACAGTTTCAGCTCTTTACTCATTGGTTCAATGGAATTTATTTAAGCAACAAGAAGTAAAAGCAACTGCATATCATATGGTTCCAACTTTTGCTCAGGCTTAATGTTGTTTTTAGCCTTCAGCTATGATAACCACAGACAAACTCTATGAAATGTTACTTGTGCCCATAGAGTACCATTAATTTTCTTTTAATCTTTCTCTGCCTCAGGAAACATTTCAATTGAATTTTGCTCTTCATGCAAGGAATGGAGAGTACTGAAAGCCAAGCTGATCTCCTTTCATTTTCCCTTTATTTCCATATTTTTAATAGATTCATGACCCATGATGCCAATACCGGTGTTATTGTAAGAACATGTTAAATTAAAAATATGTATTTATTGTGTCTATGCTAAATTTCCAACGTCTTTCTGGAGTTTATTGAATTTCCTATCATCAGATCTCAGTTTCACAGTTTGGTCTAGTGGCATTTACCTGACTAGGAGATTTTGTTTTCTCTGCCCTTCCCATTGCAGTTCTCTTCCTTTCAGAGTTTCACTCATCTTCTCAGGCTTCCATGGATTCATTACTCTGTTCACGCATTTTATTGGCCAAGAAGTCTCTCCTGTTTCCCCTTCAAATTTATCAAATTGTCTTAACCTTCTTTTCAGCTTTGTTCTCATTGTATTTTATTAGTTTTGCCTTCGCCCCAGGTTGAGGGAAGCTGTTCCATTGGAACTTCTGCAAGAACTTGCAGAAACTTGGGTGTTTGTGTGAGAGCTGGAGCGAGAGGGTGTTTTGTTTCATAGCAAATAGTGAACAACTCTTCATTTAATACCCTATTTCACTGTTGCATTTTCAGCATTTCAAAGGCATATTTCTCCTAGATGCATTGAAGCAGCTGTTTGACATAGAATAATGCCACAGCAGCGCTTAACAACTTTTACTTTAAAGCAGGCTTTGGATTGGTAATGATTTTATAAATCAGGATCTCTGCTGAAAGATAGCACCTCTAGCAATCTCAACCCTGAGATACTGGTTCAGAATTAACTCAGAGGAAAGTGTACCATCTGTTTCTAAAACCTCACACTAAGAGCTCAAGCAATTTCTAGCTTGAAGGGAAAACGTGGACATGAACCTAGCTAATTAAAGGAAGCAAAGTGAGGAATGGAAGCAAAAACTTTAAAATAGCTTCTGGTCCTTTGTTTGTGCCTGGTGCTGTCTTACTGTAGATACAGCAGAGAGAATTGACACTGCAGAGAAAACAATCTGCACAGTAAGTTCTGTCAAATGCCCAAAGTAAACAAATGGGAAACAAATATTGTTTCTTTGGTATTTGGTTTAGAATAACTGTACTGTATTATGTAAAGCTTCTCCTGGCTCGCTGATGATGTTTTAAACTGTTACTGCTCCTTTGGTGGTTGATAATCAGGACTAATTTCTATGCCAAAAATGTATCTTCAGGTAGCAAATTAACTTTGAGACAGCTCATCAGCCAAACCTAGCAAAAGATTCAAAATTCTCTTTCTTCTTCACATGAAAAGCTTATTTTATTGCTTAATTTTTTTTAATTGAATGGTTCAGGTGATCCAGAAAACAAGCCAAAATGTTCTGTTGAGCCTTGTTTTCAGTTCTGCTAAGAGGGGGAAAAAAAAGAACACTAGAAAAGGCAAAATGACAGCTGGAGGCCTCGGCTGCTTGAAATGAAATACAGTGTTCCAGCTTGCTTGCCCATGCCATATCTTCAGATAATGCAGTAATAAATCTCACATAACTATGGGACCTGGGTAAATGCAGATCTGACCTTTTGTTTACAGGGTATCAAGGGAAATCTTTATGAGACCACACAAGTGATTCAAAAGGTTTAAAAACATTATGAGACGGCAAAACGTGTCCCCTGTGGGTAATTCTGACAGCAGAGATCTGACACTGTTTCTCAGTCAGCAGTGCCCTTTCTGTAGAAATTTGAATAAGCCATTTGGCAATGATGTTTGAGAAACATTTTTTGTAATACAGTTCAGGGGAAAACGGATCTACGCTGTTAAAATGAGGCAAGATTTTAATGTTATTAAAATATTGACATGAAAATATTTCCTGGGTTTCCAGATGTTGATGCTGGTACAATGTAAGATAAGCTAGAAAAGATAACATTTTTGTTTTAGGAAGAAAATTAGTCAAATTAGGCTTTAATACATCCTCTACCTTTCACTGGTTATGATTGTTTATCTGCTTATGATTAAAAGCAGAGACTTAAGTCAGCTTGATTAAAAGTCCAGATTGTGTTTTGTTACATAAAATGAATCCATTGGTTAAACAAATACAGAAGAAAATGTTGTGATCAAGAAAAGACCCTTGCTGCTGAATTCCAGGCAGAATAGATTAAAGTCTCCTCTACTGCCTGAGAGGAAGTGCCTTAAAGAACAGAATAGCAGCAGTAGGTTGGGCCTAGTTTTTTGGGTTAAAACACCACTTCTCTTTTTGTTTTGTTTTAAATTTAGGTGTCTTCGGTAGCCTGTGATTTGGTTTCTGATCTGTAGAAAGGTACATACTATAAATACATCCGCTAATTATCTCTATGTGATAAATTTACTACAACTGCTGCCCTTTGTAGAAGAGTATCAGCTTAGAGAACACTTCAGCAGACTGAGGATAGATAAACCCATGGGCCTTGAGGCAATGCACCCACGGGGGCTGAGATGGTGTTGTCACAGATGCCACTCCCGGTTATCTCTGAATCACTGTGGCAGTTGGGAGAGGTGCCATCCAGAAAGCAGCTTTGCCGAAAAGGACCTGGGGGTCCTGCTGTACAACAGGTTGACTGTGAGCCAGCAATGTGCCCTAGCCATGAAGAAGGATAATGCAAAGAAGGTTTAGGCAAAGTATTGACTAGGTCAGTGGAGGGGATCCTTCTGATCTGCTCTGTACTGGTGAGGCCACACCTGTAGTGCTCGGAGCAGTCCATATCTCAGGAATTCTGAGATATGGACTGAGAATTGCATTCTCGGTGCAAGAGAGATATGGATGTACTGTAAAATGTCGAATCAGTGGGAGAGACTGAGATAACCCAACTAGCAAAAATACCTGAAAAACTCCTGTGTGTGTGAGGTGAAGAAGAGAGACAGGGAAGTGATGTACAATTTCCAAACCCAAGACTGCTGCCAAAAGTTGTAAGGAGTCACTCTTTTTAGTCATCCTTTTGTATCTAAGTTTACTAAATTTGAGAAATGCCTATATATGAATTTGTAACTATACTGGCTAATACGTGAAGGATATGGATTTTATTTGTCATGTGAATTGCACTATCCTAGATATAAGCACTTAGCCTTCCTTTTGCTGTGTTTAATTTATTAATGTATGCATTAACCTGGCATTTCATTATTAAAAGAAATTATTTCTAGTAAATAGCCAAAAATTCAAACTTAGCATTGGAGGTATGCCATAACTGTGACACTTTGAAACCTATCTGCCAGCTGGCTTGAAAACGAGCCGTCAGAGTGATAAGCCCATGTTTAGGTAGTCGCTGATGGGTTCAGGACTGCATTTTGTAGTGGGGGTGAAAAAAGCTCACCAGAAATGACCAGACTGCTCTTATGCCAATTCCAATCTGTGTAAGGTCTTCTAATGTTCTCGTTGGTACAGAGAGACTCAGTGGATTTGTAACTGCAGAAATACTCCATTAAGCAGTGCTGCAGATGGACTTTTCTATTGTCACAACTTAGTTCTACAGGAACTGGAGAATGGTTGGCCTCAATGATCTAAGAGGTGTTTTCCAGTGTTAACAGTTCCATCAACTATTGTTTTTGTGCACGTACTCGGTGGTCACTTTGGCGTGCCGGGTGTTCCAACAGGTTGCCACAGCAACAACCTTCTGCAGGGAGAAGATTATCTGGTAAACAGCACCGTGCGTGTTTACTGTGGAGCTGTGCAAGCAGAACCTTTTAACATTGTCAGTAAGCAAGTATCTGAGGTTGCTGCCTCTGTCACCCTGCAGGATCAGAGTGCTATCATATTTTATAAAATGGGTAGAAAATATATATTCCCCTGACATGAAAACACTGCTGGAATGATTACTTAGTTTTTGTTGGGCTTTAAGCATATGACATCGGAATGCAGGTTGCATAGTTTTGGGTTTGGGTGTTATGTTTGCATGCAGTCTTATCTGTTGTTTGCCTCAGGCTATTAAATAATTACATAAAAATATTCCAAATAGAAATATAACGGATCAACAAAATGTGTAACCCTGCGCCGTATTAATTCAATTAAAAAAAAGGCAACGTAACAAAAAAAATTCTATGCTTTTATTTCACCTGTCAGTCTCATCTGCTCCAATTTATGATTTCAGAAACTAGATCATCTGAAAATAAAACAGATGGAAGCTCCTGGATGGGTGTGGGAATGGGAGGGAAAGGGACACAGCCGAAGGCACCTTCGAGGGTGAGCGATGCCACTTTAGCACCTGCCTTGGCTTTGAATTCTCTGGTGACATCAGCCTCACAGATATGCTCGCTATGATTCACAGGGTTTTTTACGGTTTGGCTGCATGAGGCTAGAGAGAAGAATGACAGAGAGGAGAATAAATATCATCGCAATATATTGGTCTGACCCTTCTGCCAATATTGATTCATTCCTGAGGAAAACAGCTAGCATAATGCAGTTCCCATCTTTTGTAATGCAAGCAATGTGCAGAAATGATTGCTGCCTGCCATCCTCTTTTTCCCAAAAAAAGTGAGCTGAAACCTGGGATTTATTGATGCTGTTAAAACATTGAAGATTTCTATTATGTGTAACTGCATTTTGGTTTTCTTTATAAACTGCATTTGTAATAGGTGAAACTAAAACACTGAAACTGAATACTGAGAATCTTGGCTACACAATAGTGCTTTTCTTTGGGAGCAGTGTTCACCATACTTACCTGGAAAGTAATCTTTTCCACATAGAAATATTTCATATAGCAGTTAAAAAAAAGTAATAATAAAAAATCATTGTTGTGCTAATATGTTTCTCTGGAGTCAAAACTTGTTTTAACCCAGTCACATGTTGCTTTCATTGTTCAATTGGAATTTTTGAGTGCGTATCTTAATCATTTTGTTGTTTTGAGTTCCCAGTTTTCTTTTTGGCTCTGTAGATGTTTTTGGCACCCAGTATGTGGTTTTTTTAGATCATCCATTATCTACACTGGAGTTTTTACCTTTCTTAATGTTGGCAGCAAAGATGCCAGTTAAAAACGAGGGGTTTTTTGTGCAGATACATAGAGTTTTAAACACTGCCATTTTCAAAATGGTTGGATCCTTTTGTATGACTGACATACTGAATCCTTAATGTTGATTACAGAAGGAATTGTAGAGTAAATAATGGAAAGTGTTTTTTATCATGGAACAAGGTAAACAGGACTTTATTTTCCAGATGAAATGGGAGTAGAAACAAGGTACATCTCAGTATCTGTCATTTCATCTAAGTAATGTTTCTGTCTCAGAAGTATCAGAACTGGTGTTGTTCACAAACAAGGCCCATAAGTCATTGCCTATTAATGAAAAATTTAATCATAAGCAAATACCAGTTTGCAGCTTTCATCATGAAGATATGTGTCATGAATACTGGATTGCAAAAGTCAGTCTGTTGTATTTTCATTTTCCTACTGTGACATATTTTTATAGTGGGGAAAAAGCACTTTAAGGAACAGAAGAAAAATCTAACCCACTTTAAAATTCAGTGTTTAGAAGCACGTACTTCTGAGCTGATGTAAATTCATAATGCTTAAAAAGATTTGGCACAAGTTAGCATTCTGCACTTTTTCCCACTGAATAACAAGTATGAGCAGTTCTTTTCTGCCTGCCTGTTTAAAGAAGGAGCTAGCATTATCAGTCCAGACAGGCTAAGTAATGTATGTTTTTATTTTTCCCCCTCACACACTTACAGTTATTTAATAAAACCCTTTCCCGAACTGATTGCTTACAGTGAAAATAGTGTCTTTAAAACAAATTAGGTGCTTTAAAACAAAATAAGCGAAGTATTCAAGCAAAGCAGGATATGCTATATCTAACATACTGTCCAGGCTGAACAATTTAATATATGGTTTTTGCATTTTCTCTTGATGTTAAACTACTTCTATTGAGGTCTGCACAGGTATAAACTTAGAGATAGGAAAGTTACACATTGTAAGGTACCAAACTGGGATTTGGCATACCTGTGTTAACATCTCAGGTTTGCCATAGACTTCTTGTGCAATGTGGTCGTGTGATTTAGTACTTTTGGACCTCATTATCTAACTCTGTTTATGAAAATGATATGTTAATGATTTTTTTCTGCCATTTTTAGCGTGTCTTGTCACTAGTTGCTGAAATGTGTCTTGTTGCTGAAATATGATTTTTTTTTTTTTCCTTTGGGCTGAGTGCAATGAAGTCACAATAAATTGCACTGCAGTCTGAAATTGCCTGGAATTAGAACAGTCATGGAACAGTGACACAGTTATTTAATTGTTGGACATGAATGGTTTTGTTTTATCAACAAAATACTCTGGTTTAAAAATTACTTGCGCACTATCACATACGTAGTATTAGGACACTGTATCTTAATATGCAGTGTAATGTGAGCCTTTCTTACGTTACCCCAGTAGAATTTCACTGTGCCAAAAGGCCACACAAATAATTTTTTTAATTGGTGCTTTCTGAGCTTACACTGCTTAAAGTTCTACTTCTTCACCTTAAAATAGGCTGTGAAAAATTCTATGTTCCCTTTATCTTTTTATTTCTAGGTGTTCTAACAGAAGTGTTAAAAAACAGAGTCTTCAGGTTTTCAAATATTTTTTTCTTATACAGGAAAAACTATGGGTAGTTTGAGTTTTATAAATACTGATTGAATTCTGTTCCAGTTTATGCGATGGACCGGGCAGTTCTGTTGGATAGATCAGAGCAGGGATAACACAGGACCTGACATTACTGTATTGGGAATGCTGTTTTTAAGCTATACACATGCTTCGTGTCTTGATTTATTTTTATTTTTTTCCTGATAGGTTTACCCAAGTGTCTTGACTTGAGGTTATTTCTGATGAATCCATGTACAGGAGAATTAAGATGTGATAATGTTGATGCAGTCATAATGAGATAGATTCAAATGTGTTCAGGCTTTTGACATTTTCTGCATTCTTTTTTTTTTTTTTTTTACAAANCAGATATACACAATCAGGACTCAGGGATTATCTTAACAAAATAACTAATACAATAAAATCTCACCAATCTCCCTTAAGAGCAGCAGATTCCTTCCCCTCCGGCACAGGCCCGGACAGAGCTCTCAGATCAGGCCTCAGGCCTCAGCCCACGTGGGTAAGCGAGGCCCAGACACTGAGAGCTGCTGTCTCTGGGCTGATCCCACAGGGAGGGAGAAGAGAAGAGCTGGAGCCCGAGAGAGAGAGGGCCTCCCCCTCACCTACTTATATACACCTGATTATGTAAGGCAATAGGATGGAATACTTCCTTAGTTTTTGACCCCAGTTGTTAGGGAAGGCCTACAGAACGACAAACCTCACCAAGGCCTAACATTTAAACTACCACAGGATAAAATGTGATTAAAATACGGACTGTCATTGTTCTGCTGAAAGGTAGTTGCTTAAGTAGATACTTACAAATTATACTCTTGGTCAGTGTTTCACTAATGCAGGTCCCATTAGTTAAAAGCCCAGTGTAGACACGGTAGGGTCCTGCAGATGTTTGTTCTCCCTGGTCTGACCGTGGCAAAGGGGACAAATTCCTGTGGGACATATCTTGGTAACTAGATTATGTGTAACTATACAGGTAGATGAAACTTTATTGCAAGAAAAGCCGTAGTTAGATTGGGACACAGGATAAGAAGAAAAATAAATGTTTTGTTTGGTTGGGTTTTGGTAGCATATAAGTCTTTTTACAGTGGGGATACGATTTTTCAGCGTAAAACTGTATTTCAAAGATACCACAAGAGAGTGTTTTCATTTTGATTAAAACTTCCTTTCATATTAACTGTAACATTTAACTGTAACATCCTTATGACTGCTAATAATTTCATAGGTTGATTTTTTGAATTTGATTGGGAAAAGACATTAATGGAACACCAACTCTGAAGAAGATATGGGACTCCATTATGGGAAATTAATAATGATTACTCTGATATGTAACATGAAGAAATTGCATGGGGACTGGGTAGATTTGCTGAAAGGAGTCAGAAAAGCAAATTACTATGTTGCTCAGCTGGCAAGATCCTAAGAATTCTTGTCAATTCTGAACCTCATCAAGGAATAGCATTAATCAGATGTACCTTACTGATCACATAAATCAGCTGTGATTTGTAATTGTGGCAGCTGAGAGTGCGGCTCATAATGTGAGTGGCATCCTGGGTGTGACATCCAAAAGACTGACTGGTCCAAGTCATTCTAGGAGAAGTTTTGGGTTCGCGTGGCCTGCTCTAAGCAAAGTCTGTCTGAGGATTTCCTTTCAGGACACTGACTCACTTGTACAGTGAGTTGTTTGTATCTTGCCATCTGCATGTGCCCCAGACGCAAGCCTGCCAGAGGCATCTTGAGCTGAACGGTGTGCAACCCTGGCCTGCCACTTGGGCCAGCTCTTGCACTGCAGAGCTGTACGTTTTAAATTCAGAGCTTTGCAGCAATAATTGCCTGTCACGGTGCACTAATTTACTCTAGTTCAACATGCAGCTGTTTCCCGTGGGGTAGTGTTGGGTATATTACAAAGCATCTATTACCAGATGGTCTTAAGGTGAGGGCTGCCTGTGTCAGTGCAAGGAGTTCTGTTTGTTTATTGCAGGAAATGACAGCAGTTGAGGTATGCTTGGGAAATAAAAGCAGGCAGTAGCTTCTTATTAGGTAAACAGTAAATACTCCTAGGGAACCAATTACTAGACAGCGTATCAGACACACCAGGGTGAGTACAAATGTAAATTAAGAAGAAAATATTAACATGTAATTTAATTTATTTTAAAAGTGGAGAATAGTACATTGTTTTGTTAAATGGTGCTTTCCATGTCACTTGCATTAAATTCCTAAGGATGAAGGTGTAACCATATATTACCAGTGCCTTTTACCAATAGCTATTACCTATAACATCCTAAGGATCTGAAAGGAATTCTGTTGTTCATCCATTATTGTACCTTCAAATGTAATTTGTTAAAATCACATTTATATTGTGGGATAACTTCCTGTTTCGTCACCATAAAGCTGTGTGATATTACAGTACTGAATGCCATCATTTCTCTCATCACTAGGAGATAGTGGTTTTGTTCTTTTGCAGGCCTACTGCATAGTCTGCAGAAAATGATTGAATATATTCTGTGCTTAAATGTGCAACCTATAAAAGGGGAAATGTAAATTTATGGCCAAAAGTAAATGCAAATAGCTTGCACAGAAAACATATGGATAAATCAGGAAGTAACTTATAGTTCATTTCCGTGTTCATCTCAGCACTGTTTCTCATATGAGCTTCATGATGTGGTGCATATCTGTAGAACTATGCTATGCTTTTCCAAAGGGTTTGCATTAATATTTTCCTTAAGATGCTGTAAAAATTAACAGTGGTTTGAGTATCCAAATCCATAGAAAGCTTTTAAACAAGGTAGTTTTCTTCTACCTTTGCCTTCATAAAACTTCTTTCTTCCCCCTCGATTTACCCCGAAATCTTTCCATGGGCTCAGGAGACTAAATAGATCTGTTAAAAGTGAATAAACCAGAGAGACAGCTGTTATGAACTCTAGTTTTGTGGGGGAGAGTACAGCCAATGACTTGAAACTGATAGCAATATTTTGATAAAATATTTTTGTTCTTAAGTAGATGGGAGATCAGATTGCCCGGAATGGTGGTGGATGCCCCATTCTTGAAAGTGTTAAAGGCCAGGTAGGATGAAGCTCTGAGCAACCTGTGAAAGGTGTCCCTGTCCATGGCAAGGGAGTTGGAACTAGATGATCTTTAAAGTTCTTTTTAACCCAGGCCATTGTATGATTCTTACATGTCTTTTTTAGCCTCCTGAGTCAAGGCAATACAGCTTGGTGATATCAGAGCCAGAGTCCTTGTTACAAAGGCAGCAAAGCCCCTGGGGTATATGGGTGTGTGCATGCGTGTGTAAGGGCCTTCCAGAAAAGTTACAGAGAGAAGGGCTCACACAGGTTTGTGAAGTTAACCTCATTGCAAATCAGTCTGCCAACCATTCTCTCCTAAGGTTTAAAAAAAACCGAAATCAAGATGGGATTAAATCATCCATAGTCTTAACAGCTGGATGCTTTATTCATTATAGGACACATCAACTTTCTGTTCCCTTGGGAAAAATGCAGCTGTTTACTTCTTATCATGCAGAGTTTGTAGTTCTTAAGAGTATATAGTTTCAGTTCTCTAAATAAAACATTAGTTATTATATGAAAAAATTGCTATTTACAAGTAACCCTATGCAATTATGAAAGCATGCAAAAAAGCCTTCTCAGCGGGAGTGTCTCAGGATGACTCTGTGCCTGTTTCTGCTCTGTGGTATCAGAAATAAATGGGCATTCTGTGAAACTAGTAGATAGTTCTAGTTTCAGGTCCTAAGGCTAGCTGCTGTGCCTTTTTCTAAAGTCCATTCAGAAAAGAAGGAAAAATGCATCCATGCATGGGATTCTCCAAGAGGTGAAGAGGAATACTATTCTCTGTTTTTATTCCAGGTGGGTGCAGCAAGAGGAGTCTGTGCTGTTTGTGTTTGTTGTGTGCAATGAGATGTGTTGCCTTTGTAGTGGCTTTGGATGTGTTTTCATGCTCAGGCAATGCACCTTTACTCTCTCCTTAGGCCACTTAGGGTGTCTGAGTATTTTGCCATTCATATTTTGAATTTTAAGCTAGATGTTAGTGGTTTTGATTTTAGGCAGTGCAAAAGGGGGAAAAAAAAACAGTGAAATTGAAGTTACGGTTGTCCAAACAAAGTAATAATAGAAAACAATATGCTAAGCACTTTTTTTGATGGTAAGTGGGGAGTGATTGACCATGTAATAATTTGGGTTACAGTATCCTTCACCAATTCCACAGAGTGTACCGCTTTTACATTACCACAGGGGATGCTGAGACCTGTGGTTGTCCTGAGGCACAGGCATCAGTACAGCTCTGCCAGGTGAGCCAGAACAAAGCCTGCCTCTGGCAAAACCAGCGGGGATACTGCTAGGTTTGTTTCAGCTGGGAAGTCATTCTACATAGCTTACGGTAAACACAGAGGGATAATTTAGAGATGAAAATTAATGCAGATGTGAAAAATGATAAATGAGAATCCAAAGCTTTTGTTGTACTTGACATTCAAGTTTGGGTTCCTGCATACACAGAATCATCTGCGTGTAGTATCTGCAGTCACATTACACAGCCTGATGGTGGTCTCCATGACAAGCTCAGTGGCTTTTTACTTTTTATTTGATTTGTAGGTGTTCATTGTCCATGATTTGCAAATGTTCAGTAGTTAATTAGAAATTTGGATTAATGAAAGGTGTTCTGTTAGAGTGCCTCTGATACATTACTTACTAGTTTCATTTTTTCTTTCCCCACCCTATCTTTTTTTAGATATGATTGATCTTAGTGAATTACCCTCAGTGAAATTATCTCTGAATTATAAGGCTGTGAGTGTGCCATTAAAGTTTTAAGTTCAAGTATCAGCTCTTGTGATAAATCTCAGAAGATATTCAGAGCTCACGTCATTTAGCAAAGTACATATATTTTGACTAATCCTTCAGAAATGAGAGGAGAAGACAAAAGCAGGAAGTCAGAAGAAGGGAAACAAACTAGAGGGAAAACCAGTTAACTGTTTTCCTGTCAGTGACACTCATACTTAAGTATTTTCATTAGGAGAATCAGCTGTGTAAGTAGGACATTAGAAAATTTACTTAGGTTTTTAACTGGATTTTAACCCCAACAAGTTAAACAAAACTGAAAATAATTGATTTTAATGGAGGCAATTTTCTAAGCCAAAATACAGGTCCATGAATTGCAGTCAAGTGAAAGTGCAACCTTATGTAGAACTTTTTAAAGTTTTCAGAAAAAAGAATTTGAAGGGCTTTCTAGTTTTGCTCCCTTGTGTTAGCTTTTGGAGGGTATTTGTGGTTTCCAGGAAAACTGATAAATTTTATATTCTCCTGCTCAAAATAATAAAACCTACATTTAACTGGACATGCTTTCTTTAAAACTCTTATATTGCTTTGTCAATTGGTAGGTTGAAAGAGAAGATGTTTCCTTGTACAGTTTCTAGCGCCTGCAGACAGATGATCCTCAGTAATTTAGCAGGACAGAGATTTTTACTCTCCTGAATGTTGTATTATTGCATTCAGATGGATTAAGTTGGAATTTTCTTCAGAAGCCTGTAGATTCTGGCCTGATTTGAATATTAGTAGTAATTTACAATGTAATTGCATGATAGATCAGCCCACCCATAGGAATGACTTTGGACGAAGAGTTCCAAGGCCAGCAGCCATCCCCATTCAGCCAAGGCTGTAGGCAAGTATGAGTGTGCTTCCTGGTGTGGTCCTGGGAGCTAATACAGAAAAAGAAATCCTTTGTATTCCTTTCCACTGGTGAAAAGTCAGAACTGTTGGCTGGTACTTGTGCTTTAAAGGGATGTTTCTCTGTATAAAATACTGACTTTGACTATTTGCAGAGCATCTGATGCCCTTCCACTGAGAGGAAACAAACTTAAAATATGTTTTGATTTTGTACTACGCATTGGTGTAACAATTTATTTTTTCTGTATCAACTTGAACTAAAACAATTTTCAAAATAAAACTGATAGAAAATAACTCCTTTAAGTTCTAAATAGCTGACTCTCTACAGCATAAATGCAAAATGATATAATTTGAAAAGAAAAATTCCACTAGAACAACTTTGAACAGTAGAATACTTCACACTGGAGGAAAGGTGGGATGTTTATATTTCTTACTAAATAGAACTACTCTAGTAGTAAAAGTGCAAGCTATTTGCTTGCATCCTTCCTTACCTAATGTCACGTCTGTCGTGTTTAAAGTACTGCGGGGATTTCAGACGTTTGGCAGATTCCTGAGAGATTAAAATATTGAATAGGTAATAAAATTTTGTGGCACAACTGGTATTTTTCATGGCCATCTATCTTTGCCTGTCATTACTAATCATGTATTTATCCGGTTCAGGATTTCAATATGTAATTACTATATTGACATTCTAAATGATACGCCATCACAAAGATAGTTTGAAATGTAGTAACATTATATCCACAGTCAGCACAAGTGTCAGCAGTTTTTGGTAGCAGCTGTATGAGATGGATATTTAGTAAGGGAATTACGTGAACAATCTTCATGTGTAAAAGCTACAGACTTTTGTGACGTATGTTACTTCCCATAAACACCAAGATTGAGATTATAGTGGTCACACTGGTGTTTTTATTAGATTTTAGAATTTTTTAATGTTCTGCAGGTAATGAGAAATAGTTCATTCAAGCAGCCCCTTTGTATTTTAATTAATATACTCTAAGTTTTTCAGTTAACAAAATGTGAATTAGCATCTTCCCTGGAGTTCTAGAGAGAGGTAGAAAATATCTTCATTTACCAGCCAGGAATGTTCCAAGGCTTAGGCTGTACTGAACAGCTCTGTCTGGCAGTGCGGTGGAAATAGCTGCTTTTCCATAACTGAGAAAGCTCCTTAGCTGCCAGTCCTTGGGGAATTCTGTAAGGAAGATTTCAAAGACTTCACCTGTCTCTTCCACTCAAAAAATACTTTCTGTTGTAGGAAACACAAACTTTGACAGGCTCTGATCACCTAAAGCAGATATCTATCCTCAGCCTTGAAAGCGTCTGCTGGATCATGCAGTTTGCTCTTCAAGGCAAGTGAGTCTAGAGGAGTGGATTACTGCTGCACTTCGACCTTGAAAACATTCTGATCTTAAGGTGGCCTGAGGTTGTAACACTAATTTTATAACTAGATAACAATTAACTTTATAGCTATGCTGTGACATTTTGTTGCCATGCTGGTTTGACTAATGTTCTATGCATGATTACAGTTTTCTTTCCCATTACCTTGAGTATACTTGATGCCCTAATTGAATTTGCAAATTAATTTAAAAAATTTTATTTTAAATGTCCATTTTCAAGTGTTTGGATTTCTCTGACTGTAATTTGCAATTTGATGTGTCTCTAAGAAGGAAAAAACCCAACAAGTTTATCTTTGCTGAGAGCTGTGTTCTTAATTGGCTGTTTTCCAATAGGATCCAAAGGGAATCAATGGATCGAGCAGTCATTCATGTGGCCTAAACTGTTAGAGCTGGACTGTTTTCTGTGTTGCTTCGTTAGTTGTTTCTTGACTTTTTAAACTTCTCTTGCCCATCTGCAATGTAAACAGTAAAGTGGGATTTTCAAAGGTGAGATTTTTGGAGATTCAAAGCACTTTTTGGACTTGAAGCTGTGTCCTTTAAAGGGGCCACTGTCTAGTTTTGTAGCAAAATGAACAAATTTTTTTAAAAAACAACAAAAAACCCAACCCTCTATTACTAGTCTTTATGCAATCTCAGGTGAATGACTAACCCTTACTTCTATATGGTATTTCTATATGGGGTTGAAGTCAAACTTCACCTAAAGAGCAATCAAAATAGAACTTTGAGGAAAAATAAATCCAGAGATGGAATGTATGGTCAGGACCACCACTGAAAAATGAAATGTTTTGGTCATGGCATTAATGCAAAATGAGTTGAGTGTTGAAGAAGTTGGAGGTGGAAGATGTTTGTTTTATTTTGGTGTTTATTTCAATTCATGAATTTGGATTGTTTGGATCCCCATTTGTTTGCTCAACTTTTTGTCTTTATATTTTATCATCAGCTGAAGCCATAAAGTAACTTAAAAATGTGTGGTAATTGTTTCTTCCNTCTCTCTCTTTTACCTTTGTCTGTCACTTGAGACAGTGCTCCCAGGCTAAAAGATTAACAAAGGGAAGGTATATTCCATCTTCATCTTACCTCGTTAGGACAGTGAGAAAATTCATTAATTTCCTGTTCATAGATTCTCTCTAAAGGCAGGGCAAGAAATTTTTGCTTGGAACCTCTGACATTTTGTCATTAATGCAGTGCTGAGTTTTAGAGTTCGTGAATTATTTGTCCTTGCACACAGCTCTTGTGGAATATGGACAATGTTTGATGCTGCTGCTACAAAGGCAATTTGTATAATCACTTTATGACAGTTGGAGGAGCTATTTAATTCTGTTGTCATTTTGTACTCTATCAGAAGTTGCAGCTAGATATATGATCTCATTCCTTATCAGTTTTTTGAAAAGCACATGAAAAAAGAAACTTTTGTTATTTTTTGTTTATAGGTATTACTGGCAAGATGGATATTTTCTCAGTTAAATAGAAATCATATGCATTTGTGCATACATAATCTCATTAAATTTCTAATCAGATTACATCGTCTTTTTTTCCTCTCCTTAGCAGTCCTGAAAGCATGTTGGTTTGTGTGAAATTCACAGTGTGCCAAAAGATAAGCACTTTGCTTCCATTCTGAGCCATCAGAGGCAATCCACATGGTGTTTTGAAAATGTTGGGTAGAGATATGCCATATACATTTAGAAACCTGTTGCAAAAACAATGTTGGTTTATGATGGTAAAATGTTGGGGGTGGGCAGGCTGAGGGTGTTGTTGTGAGGTGTTAGCTTAAATTCTTGTCTGCAGACACCAGTAAGGTGCAGTGATGATCCTATCAGGGCATATTATTAGAATATGCATGTATATCTCATATGCCTGGATTGCGAAGTTTAATGGCACATTATTAAGTTCAGTATGCTAATGTGTTCAGAAACTGCATTTCAACAGCTATACTAAAGGATTATAACAGCTTGAAATTTGGTTAAAGGTAGTGGAATTAGAGTTCTGGCAATCTTAACTGAGTCCCGTAATGCTCTGCTGTAATAAATGCACCCAGATATAGTGGCTTTATGACAACAATGTTATATGCCTATTTCACATGTAGAAAACTGAGGCAAGGGAGTGCTAACACTTCAGCTTGTCAAAAGTGCTTAGTTTTGTGGTTTTGTGTTTTGTTTTTTTTTTTTTTTTTTAATCTGGATTGCTTTTTTACTGTTCTTTGGTTTTGTAATTTTCAAAGCATGGATTCAGATGAGTTAATTTGCAATCCTAGCCATTCTGTTACTTCATCCAATCAAACCCTAAATGCCTCACATAACCCTGGAAACAGAGAATATACAGGCTTATTGATAGCTGTGAAAAATAGGGGGTATTGGCTTGACTGCATTTAGAAACTTGATGGTGGAAGCAAGGATGTGATTCCATAGGTACTGTTCCGTAACATCATTGTCTCAGCCATTTCATATCTTCCAGTTTCTATTTCTCAAAGATATGTAGAGCTAGCAGGTTCACCTCTTACACAGATGTGGTCATTCACTGGACAGTACCTCCTTTGGGCACTGAATCAAAGAGCCAGTATAGGTAAAAATGTATGATTATCAGGCTCTGCATTATGATTCATCCCATTCGGGCTATACCAAGTACCCAAAATTCAGTGTCTCCTCTCTTGACAGTGTTTGAATTTGTAAGTTCAGAGATCTCTGATGAAACTTTTTTTTTCTATCAAGAAACAAGCTAGAGATTTGCTTGGATTAAAGAAATTTTGCAAGTGGCTGCTGAGGCTAAAGAAAATTGGTTTCGTCCCGGAACAGAGAGTCTAGAAGTTTTTCTTTCCATTTTCTCTTAAACTTTGCAGCTTCAGCCTGCATCTGATTTCTTAATGTTCTTGTCTACTCTGTCTGCATGCATATTCCTTCACTTTTATTCTTGCCTTCTCACTCTGTCTCTTCTTTTTTCCTTTCCACTCTGGATCCTATGGGCTTTCTTCTGACTTTCCACTCAGTTTCTTGTCTTTGAAACAAGTGCTTTTTCATTTTCCACACAGTTTGAGCATGTGCCAAGTGTTTGCATAATTTGGGGTTAGGGAAGGGATTGAAAGCACATTAGGAACTGCATAAAAAAACCTGGACATGTGGTGGAAGGAGAGAATGCCAGCTGCCAGCAACATTGTAGGCACATTTGGAACATAAGAAAGTAGGGGGTTTTTTGCACATTGAAAAAAAAATGAAGAAAATATAGACACCAAATACCAACATGTCTGCCATGAATCTGTGAGAAGAAGGCTTTTCAGTGACTTGTTATTTGGTATTCCTTTCCATATGAAAGACAAAGGACATATCCAAGAAACCAAGAGAAGGATTCTATAACCTCGTAACTCTGAGGAACTAAAATTGTGAGTTGGATGATGCTGATTTGGCAACTCTGTCTTAGAGTGTTTTGCTTTGACACCATTCTCAAACACAGGCAACTAAAATCAATTTCAGATTTTTAAAGAGTCAGCTGGAGTGATGGGAATTAGTAGCCCAGACTCTTTAAAATTTAGTAAGTGATAAGCAGTTTAAAAAACTTTTATCTAGGAAAGAATTCAGCAACCAGAACAACGCACAGAACTGAACTATCAGCTCGGCCTGTAATCTGTTTTATCCTGTGCATTAGCATACATTAACAGAAAGGATTTCCCAAAGATTAGAAAATAAAAATAAAAAGCCATATTGAATACAAATAACTGTTGTCGTTGCAGTAACTCGAGAAGGAGAATGATAAGAATTACTTTTCTGTTTCTTTCCTAATACTCTCAAGGTCTTTAGGATATTCCTTTGCAAGATAAATGGCTTAAACTAATAATCTTTTTCACGGACTGATATTTTGCTTTCAATTGGAGCTGGGTTCTGCTCTTTCTCAAACTCTTTTGAAGGAACATGCATGATCTCAGAGGTGTCATTCTTCCTTTAATTCAGTGACAGGTGGAGAATGGTTTGAGATCGCAGGAATTCTTGTGAAACCCTTTGAAATTTGAATCTGTCCCTTTGTTCTAACGCACATTCTGCTTTACAAAACTCTAGTGAACTCAGTGGAAGTCAGGTGTGCTCACAATGCCCGCAGATCAGACCACAACTGATGTCAGTCTGTATGGAAGGGTACTTCAATATTTCACACTTCCATAGTGGTGTTATTGTGCACGGATGTACTCAGTCTGACAGATATGTAAGAAAGATAATGATAACTAAGAAAAGCGGGGATTATTTAATGAAAGAAAAATCAGTTCTTGAAGCCTGAAAACTGTTGTTTGGTACTTGACTTTAGACATCTCTGGGCATGTTGATACCGGTGACAATGTTTATGGCAATTTAACCACTTTCTTTGACCCTTCCTTAAACTGGATGTTAGCAATGCTCTTGAGCGCTCAGTAAAAGGAAAATACCAAGCATGAGTGAGAGAGATGCTGTAAGAGAGAGACCTTGTAAAAGCCAACCAGTGGAGGTTGAGTAGGGAGGCATGACTTTCTATTTCACATATGCAACAAGAGTCTTGAAGACCAGCACCAAAGGAAAAAAAAGGGTGACTTTCTCCAGTAGAGCAGTAGATCTCTTGGCCAAGCAAGATCAAGAACTCCAGTGTTCCAGGAAGGTCCATAATAGCATGCACTTTCACTCAGACTTATCAGTCATGAAGTGAGTGTTCAAAGGAAAAAGAATACGCAACTGCTCCTGCTAATTCCAAATGAGTATGTAATTTGTAATTCTAAGGAATGCTTCCTGGATTTATTGTCATAGTAGATTGGCTTCTTTATCCTCCTAATTAGGATGCTTCAGTTCCTCTACACAGAAACCGGGAGTTAGATCAGTAGTAAAGAAAACAGTTCATTATTAATCTCATGATGCGGATGCAAAAGCTGAATCAAAGCACTTTGAATCAAACCTGCTGATTTTCACATGTGTCTAAACCTCAAGTTTAATCATTAAAGAGAAACTTAGTCTGATTCAAACCCTTTACATTTGCAGGCAGAGTTCACAGAGCTCATTCAGAGGAAGAAGCTGTAAACATTTTTCTTAGAGTCCTTAAATGGTCAGTTAAACACATGTATTTACTTAGTCTGAATTCTCAGTATATCAAATACTGACTGTCATTGGGGTATAGTCTGAATTATTATTTCTTATTTCAAAGAGAATTGACAAGCTGTGATGGTGAAGTAGTAAGTGTCATTTTCAGATCCATGCCCCAGCGTGCCATTGAAATTCTCTTGTACCTTTTTTCTAGCCAACTTGGAGCTTCTTTCCAGAGGTATGCTCTGTGAATGTTGTATTCAGTGTCTCCACAGAGATAATCAACTAACTCCCTTATGAGGAGAATTTTGTTGCAATTTGTGTTTGGGAGTTTGTGTTCCCTGAAGAAAAAAAAAAATAATTGTTTCAAATGAATGCATCTTTTGCTCTTGTCAGTCTGTGACTAATTACTATGACTTCCGGCACTTTTGCCACAGTATTCTGCTGGGACCAAGTGAGAGATATGATCCAGCTGCAGTCAATAATTAGGGCAAAGCAAGTTAGCAAGCAGTGTATGTATTGCCATACTGTATGCAAACCACATTCCTGTAATACACCTGGATATTGCAAGAAAGAAAAGTGGAAATATAAAGAAAAAGAAAAATGCTGACAGAAAACCATAACCAATACTGAATATGCATAGTGATGTGTGAAATTATATTCTGCACTAAAATGAAAGAGAAGGCTGTTGTTCTTACTCTCAGGAGTATGTGTGGCTTTAAATATATTTTACTGCATAACAACAGCGTGCAAAATTCAGTGCTTCAGTGTATTCAAAGAGCAGCCTAACTTGAAAGGAATGTGTATCATATACTCAGTTCAACATTATATGTTGTTGATCTTTGCAGTATTCATGTAGTATTCATGAACACATGCCATCAAAATTTGGCCACTGTAGAAAACAAGGATTATTTTGTTGGGTTTCTTTCTTCTGTAGTGCTCTGTATAGGACAAATAATGCTAAAAATATCTAGTGAGCTGTGTTGGCTTGTATTTACTCAAGAGAGCTCTGTAAGTGTGTAGGCGAATGTGCTTTTCCTGTGCCTTTTAAATTACAAGCATTTAGAGCTTAATCACTTGCTCTTTCAAGTAATTCGCAATCATCTCCTTTTGTTTTAATATTCATGTTTTCTTTATGCATGCTGTGGAAAGATTGCTTTCTCTCACATATGATTATATTTAAATGATACAAGGGTTATTACACAAATCAGAAAAATAGCAACGTGTTGGGGAAAGTATAAAAATGGGGGAGGTAGGTCAGACTGTCATCATGCCGTCTTTGACAAATGATCCCTTAAATTAGCCATTAGCTGACTTTCCCAGACACTTTTCCAGTGATGATTGTGTCAATACCATTATAGGAGAAGGCATTGAATGGCAATAAAAAAAAATCTAGCCAATAGTGTCACTCAGAGCTGTTTATAAATGGATGATTTACAGTCTCATGTTTCTTGTTGGGTTCTTTAGCCAGTTTTTCTCCCTCTTGCCTAAGACTTTTCCATTACCAATGGATTAGTAGCCTGTATTGTTATATGCCTGTTTCTTTTTGTTTGGTTTGTTTCTCAGCAAATAAAAATGTTTTCTTAGCATTTTTATTATATAAAAAAATGCAAAACTGACTACTGAAAGTGAACTATATGATTTTGGCCTCTTCACTGACTCGGTTTTTCATTCTAGTGTATTGGCCTGGTCTAGAGAATATATACATGTATGTATGATTCCATATACCTGCACTTAATGCCATTTTAAGAACCATGCTGGATTACAGTCCTAAACAGTATGTTCTTTGTTTTTTTAAGAAAGGACAGAAGAATTATACTTGTGGTTTGAGAATAAGAAGATTCTCTCTGTCTTCATATCATCATGGTGTGCTGGTTGAATAAAGTGTGCTTCCTAGAAATGTCAAGGCTTTAAACCTGTGCCCTAAAACCAGTGTCATTTCTTGCTCTCCATTCTTGCTAAGAATAATGAATATTTTGATTGATTCTTGATAGACAAGCAAGAAATCTGGGATAACTTTGCCACAGCTGTATTATTGTATCCTACAGACTTACAGATTACTTCAAACTTTCTGCCTATTTGGTAGGATAAACCGCCTATTTGGTAGGATAAACCACCTCTTCTCCGTGAAGGGCTCTATAAATGTAGTAACAACCCCTTCACAAATTCTGAAGTCTTCATACCATTTTTTCCCCTTTATATCTTCTACCATTTTTTTAGCAAGTTTTTGTTTCGTCTTTCCATGGCTGTTGCCAATGAGTGGTTTAATGTCACTTGAAGAATCATCAGCCAAGGATGCACCACCACAATGGGTAGTGAATTGTTCATTCATGAGTTATTACGAGAATATCTTTTCTTTCTTTTTAGAATCTTTTGTTCTTTGTCGCATTAGATCCCAGTGCTGATAAAAGCAAGTGTAGTCTTTATGTTAATCATGATATTGTTATAATCATTCTTGAACTTGCGTAGTGTTACTCTGGCCCTTCTTCCTCTGTAACCAAACCAACATGTACATTTGTAAGGTTCATTCCAAGCTGCTCTGGTTGTACTCTGCAGCATCAGTATAAGAGGTAATCTGTATTTGTGGTTATAGATTAGTCTCTTAATCCTTGTATCTGGTTGGTTTATTTGGTGGTTAAAAATCTTCTGAAGGTGTGAGAGAATGGCGTACATGGAGCACAGTTTGAACTCATTCTGCCATGTCTATGTTATGCTGTCAGAATTACTCCAATAACTGCTGCTTAGCTGTTAAAATGCTCCCCCTACCACTGTTAGATATATCTGTGCCAACAGGAGTGTAAGGATTCGAGTTTCAGGTTTCATGAAATTCACTTTTAACTTAGGTGTTGTTTTGTGCTACTATGAAAGCAAGTGCCTGTTTTATGTTAAGGAAAGCAATAGTTTCTCTGGAAGGAGTAGAATTTCTCCCAGAATGTGATCACTTTTCTCTGTGCTGTGACTGTTGCCTTTTTTAAAAAACATTCCCATCTAATTGATACAAACTTTTTTCTGCGCATAATAGTTGTCTCACAGTAGGGAATAGCCTCTAGTTGACTGTGGAAACCACCAGATGAAAGCCTGAGAAGGAAATTTAATTAATTTTTTTGTCTTTGAAGCCTTGTAAAACAGCCAATACTTTGACTTTTTTAAAGTGGAGCTAGCACTCAAATTGTCATCCTTTTAATAATGTATTCTTCACGTAAATACTATAATTTAGCGGGGGGAAAAATCAACAAGATATACTTACGTGCTTTCTCAATCTAGTGCATCTAATTTGTCTAGGAACTGACAAAGGTTGAAACTACTAAGTCTAAAACAAACATATTTGCCTCCACACATATATTAGTCCCAAGAGTTGAATAAATAGGAATAATTAAGTAGGTTTTAATTTGTTTATCTGTTTACATAGAAACACATCTCAATCCATAATATTCTCTTTCAGTATAAAATTATTAGTTTTTAGTATTTTTGCAACCTATATTGCATAAAATAATTACTTTTCATGATTTCTGGGTTTTGGTGGGTTATTTACTTCAAAAATAGACTACTGTACAGTTCAGTTCAATGATTTGTATGCATCATGTTAAGAATATGAGGTTAAAGAAGTAGCATAGAAATTAAAAATGCAGT
>VWZG01007507.1:359875-398930 GCA_013396735.1 Grallaria varia
TTTTTTGCTGAGTTAACAGAATATATTCATCTGACATGGTGACACTCTTCAGGGAAGACTAAACTGGTTTGAGTCATAAAATAATTTCCATTTTTTTCCATCATGGTGAATTTCACGCTTACATTTGGATATTCTTTCCAATGTTTAAAAGATACTAGCAAATGATGTGATAGCTGCACATATTCTGTAGTTGTTTATAAAACAAATTCAGAGGTTAATCCAGATAAGCATTTTGCTTCATTTGAAGTCAAAATATCTTAACATGGTAACTTTTTTGCTAAGTGTAGATGTTAGATGTAAAGAATCAATTTATCAGTTTTAAGCTACTATTTCTCTCCTCATAGATGTGCAGTTAATTTTTCTTCAACTACAAGGATAGTGAAAAAGGTTTGTTGCTTTTAGATTCTTCTGTAGTGTTCTAAAATTTTGGAGTTGTCTATTGTTAAAGAAAAAATTATTTAATAGAACTGCTTGCTTTTGAATTTTATGGGCACCTCTTGCAAATACATATGAGAGTGCAATCTTCATTTGTTTGCACTGATCTGAAACACCCAAAAAAAAAAAAAAAATTGGAACCAAATTTGCAGGGAGATTCTCTTGAGAAACAATTTGTGGACTGGTCAAATCAGCTTATAGTGGCAATACAAACTCTAAATATTCTGGATTCTGATTATGTTGTGAAGCTTTAATAATGCATGTGTTGAAAATTATGTTTGATGAGAGGGTGATATACAGGAAACAAGTACTGTAATTGTATTGTTGTTCCTTTTAATGGAAGCATGACTTACACTGTGGACGTGATCCCTGGGGCTTTGTGCTGGTTTCATTAAGTTGTTTACTGTCCACATGTGTTTTGTGACAGAAGCCTCCCATTACATTTTAGAGCCAGATGTTTGCAAAAGGTAGAATTTTTCATCTGGCACAGCATAAGTGAAATAACTAGTGGACAAATATTAATCTGCGTGGGCACTTTTCCTACCAAGAATTTCTGTGATACAGACAAGCAGCCATCTTTGCTATTGATATAGATTAATCACATTTTCAGGTTCCCTCTCCCCTTTTCCCCTGTTTTTCTTCCTTGATAATACTTTTAGGGGTAGGGAAGTGGGCAGAGTGATTAGGAGAAAATGCTCTGCAATGCTGAAATAGGAATTGACCTCGTGATGATAACCAGCAAAACTGCAGATGTCATGTGCAAGGTGCTGGGTGTCTTCAAATAAGTATCTGTTTTAGAGCCCTTTGAGTATCTGTTGCACATGTGTGTCAGGATTGAGTTTATGCAGCTCTTTCAAGACAGAAGCCAAGTATTCAGGTCTTTTGTAGCTGATTTCTGAGTTGTGATTAGCTCGAGCTTTCCCAGTATGTCCCAGCTGTGATCAATGCTTCCTTCCAGTGCCCTGGAAGGCAATCCTCTCAGCCCAGTAAACAGCACAGTCTGAAAACCATGAGTCTAATTTTGGCCTGATAAGCCATTCTTCTAGATCAACAAATTTGTAACAGATAGCCATGCTTGTAGATCAACATCCAAGACAGCATGGTTTCCTCATTCTATTCAGATTGTTTCACATTCCAGTGTCTGCCCAATCCACCAAGGTTATCCCTCATCTGTGCCATAACTTATATCTCCTTTGTTCCTGGAGAAACACAAACTGGACTAGCCAGAAGGAGCTATACTTGCAAATATTTTTCTTGAAGATATTTTCCTGTTATTTCTTAAAACACCACTGGCGTTCTCTGTGTTATACCTTATATTTTCTTGCTGCTCCCAATGGTATATTTCAAGAGAATCAGGAAAATAACAAGTATTTTCATTATAGTAATGTAAAAAGTCCCCTTTTTTTTCTGTCTTCCCTCAGAATCCCGTTGGCTTCAAAGTACTTTAATTAGTTCAGAGAAATTTCTTCATGCTGTCAGGTAACCCTGCCCACCTGGAAGACCTGGCGAGTTTTGCGGTGTGGCAGATTTGTCACTGTATCACAGTGGGAACTTGAACTTAACCCTGAACCTGAGCTCTTCGCAGGAGAGCAGAGAGTCCTTCAGTAGAACTGAGCAAGTTCAAACCTGAGAGGAGTTTCTCAGCATGTGGAAGTTCCAGGCTTAGATACTGCTGAAAGCAGTTTGCAAGGGAAAGGATACTGAGGAGCTGGGCTTGAATTTTTGGCAGTGTATCCATACCTGCATCATAAGGTCCTTTTATTTCTTTATTTAAATAGCAGAAATGAGCTTGTAACATTTTTATTGATTATGGTTTGTTTTGGTGTGTTTGTTGGGTTTTTTTGCCAGCATGAAGTGCAATAGCTGTATTCTGTGTAAAGTAGTCTGTGTGTAGCAGTAGAAACACACTTTCAAAACTTTACTGATACTGGGAAAAGTCAGTATCAATTCCACTTCACTTGTAAAGGGGAAACATGCTTTCCATAGTCATCATTTTCTGTCAGTATTCAGTGTTTTTGCCAGAAGGAAATGAGTAAATACCTTGACATATGTAAGTCTAGAACCCACTGAGGGAGCAAAATTGCCTGATACAAGGGTGAGACAGGAAATCACACTTGAGTAAAATACACTAAAAAAGTGAAAGAAATGTGTGGAAGAAGAACTTGTCTGTTATTAATTGCATTTCCCACAAGCATTTCCATAATAGGACAAAGTCAGAATTTATTTTGAATAGTTATTACCAATTTGTTATATATGTACATATATTTGTACATTTTCAAAAAACAAAACTTCAGAAAAATCCTAATTGTGGTGAGACTTGACAGTTATGTCTTTATGGAAGATGGATTTCAGCTACATTCTTAAAAAGTCAGGAATAATTTAGTATAATACCGCTTTTAAAGGGAAAGTAAGGAAGCTTATTTTTACCTTGTTTGTTTTATCCAAATAAACTGCGATACTTATTTTTTGTATACTCAGGGGGAAAAAAGATGATACACATATAATAGTCTTCTGCATTCACACTGTGATTAGAGGACTGTAAATTTAAAATAAATTCACCAAATTTTTGTGCTAAATAAATCTGTTACGATGTCAAAGAGAAAATTCTCAAAGTATTGATGAAAAAAAAGTCTTACTGGGAAACTGGATTGATTTTTGTGCAAGGGCCAAAGCTATGATTCAAAAAAGGCAACAGAAATGTGTCACTGTGCTATCTCTCCATGCTTTGTCCCAGACATCAGGACTGTGTCTGTCTCATGTGTGCTTGGTTACATTCGTAGTGGTAGAGGTACTGTGTAGTCTGCGGTGTGGCTTTTTCTCCTCCAAATAAGAGAGGAGGCAATTTCCCTGACGCCTGCTTCATATAGGGTGTGAATTTAAAGAAATATAATAATAGAGATTCTTTGGAAAGCCCAAGTCCAACAAGAGATGGTGCAGCTGTCTCATGATGCGTGTTCCTGCCTGGTGCTTGTGTAGAAGTACGTACACACACACACACACTTGCGTATCCTGCCACATTTTCCAGCTGCAGAGTCTTCACCATCCCTGAAAGGCAGCCCGGGGAGTGCATCATTCAGCTGAACACGGCCTTGGGCTCGACCTCACTTGCTGGGGGCTGCCTCAGGGAGCGGGGTGAGTGTAGCAGGAGCGGCAGAGGTGAGCAGGGTCATTAAACTGTGACTCCCTTTCAGCTGCAGGGCTGAAAACAGAGCTGCAGGTGGCTCCAGGGAATGTCTTGTCTCCAATCTACCTTTAGTGAGGTCAGAGCATATGAAGTGAGGCAGGGAACTGCTTTTTTCTTATCCACACAGTTTGGGATTTTTATTCATAATAAGTATACAGGATCTGATATGGTAGATCTGCATTCTCAATTATTAGGCGTTGGCTGGGGACTGCAAGGTATCATTTCATATTTTAAGGCATATCTACTCAGCATTGTCTAAGGATACAGACACTTGAATGGACTTGGGTAGCCCAAGTGTGGGACTTGTGACACTACTGAAGTACCCATTGTAGTTCATTTCAAATTGACCTGAGTGGGGCTTATAGTGGTGTTTGGAAAGGAAACTGCTTTTTTTCTTGCCTTCCTAAAAAAAAACCCCAATAATTAACCATCAATAGACAATAGGGTTGCTGATCAAACCTCCCAGAAAAAGCTGCCTTGATCACTGAAATACATTGACCTCTAAGAGAACAGTGTGTACCAAAGCACAGATATTATTTAAAAAGTAGTTTTTATGTGTAATCTTGGGCACTGTGCTTTTCATACTTGGAAAACAGCATGACTGGAATCTCTTTAGCTATGTCAGAAACACTGCAATTCAGATCCTGTTACCCTTACATCATGTGCTGTTTAATATCTCTTGCCATTTAAATTGTGTCAGAATTTATAATGTTTGATCAGTATATGTTGATCAGAACAGTGATTTAATCAGTGGTTTGATATGGTACCACATTTATGCTTGTATTAGGGAGTTGAGTATATTCTTACGTTACTTAAAGCAGAGAACAAGTTATTTTATTTCTTCTCAGTGTGGTGTTTAATTATTAGTAGTTCTGCGAAAGTTTACTGTTGTCATAGAATGACTGTAAAACCACTGATGGCAGAAAAGATATCAGTTTAGCCAAGACACTCATATCTACAGTGTCTGGTTTTCCTTTACCCTTGGATGTTTCTAGCACCATTGTCTTCAGATTTTAGGTGTAACTGTGTATTGAGTTAAGTTTTTATTCTATTTATTAGGAGCATTGGACAGCATTAGCAGCCAAAGGCTTGCTGGCAGTGTGTATTTGGAGTACTGGTCTGTTTCAGTAAGGCAAGAGGAGAAAATACCTCAAGTATTCTTTCCTTTGCTCCTACCCTTCTTTTTTTCCTCCTTCTCTGCTGCTACTCCTTTCATCCTGACACTCAAGCTCAGAACTGAGAAGTATAGTTGTTGACCAAGTGTGGAAGAAAACAAGTACCAATCCATTTGTTCATACAGAGTCTAATTTATATTAGGAAAAGTCATTTTGAATTGACAGTTTTCATTTACCTTATATTCCCACTGCGGTTAAGAACCTCAGTGTTCCGTGATAAAGCTGGATACCAGTCTTGAGACATTTACCATGTTGTCAGCAAGCATTTGGAAACATATTTGTAACCGTGTTGGCCCTAGCAGACTAATGCATTGAGCCTAACTTCTGCCCAAGTGCTCAACTAAACCATTACTTAACAGGCAGCTATTTGAGGGCTTAGAGAGGTGTGCTGATGGGCTGTTACAAAAGCAAATGCAATCTGAGAACGTTCCAGTGATTGTTCACAGAAGTGTGTTAGACTGCTTATTGTGCAACTAAGAATTACCAGGCCTGCATCACATTCTTGAGCACGTCTCTAATTTGAGTATTTTTCCAATAAAATCTGAAAATTTGTAAGTGCTCACTTGGAAACTTAATTTTGAATTATTGACCAAGAATTAATGAATCATTCATAGCCTGTGTCAAAATATTTTCATATCACTCATATGACATCCTCCCACCATGTTTCTTCAAATAGAAGGGGAGGGAGGAATTAAAAGGGATTTTGTGTTAAGACAGCAGCAAAAAACAAAAACTGGCATTAAAAGTTATTAAAACAATGAACAAAGATTCAAATTGACTATCTAATTAGTTCTTGGAATTCACTGCTGGGTACTGTACAAAAAAAATCTAAGGTGTAGTTAGACTATTAGATTACCAACCTAATTGGGCATTATAATTTTGCAGTAACAAATATAATGAGAATTCAAGCCAACAATTAATTCAGTGGTGCAGCCGGTAGAATTCTTGGGTAGCAGCCAGCTTTCCTTATAACCTCAGTTACATCGTTTCTTTCCGCCGGATCTTTCTCCTGGAGATGGTCAGCTTATTTTTCTACTACTTATTTTTAAAGGAAATTACTGTGAAATATCAAAAGTAGGTGACTTAAAAATCCAGTGCCGTTCTTGAACAAATATTGAGCATTTCGTGAGACAGAAGAAAAGGAAGAGCAATATGTTAATTACTTAGATGAAGTAAAAGACTTCAGTCTAAACACTGTGATCTGCTATGACAGGATTTTTTTTCCCTCAGTTATATGAAATGAAAACATAAAGCTTGAATTGAAAAAGAACCTTTTGAAGCCCTCATTATTCTCTTTATGTTGTGACTGTAGAATTTGATACCATTTTTCAACCTAAAAGATTGATAAAGAAGTGAATGTGTATGTACAACAAAAAGATAGGAACTATTTTGTATATTCTACAGTGCTCATAAATCTGCTTCTTTTGGTATCAAAATGCAGGCTGGCCAGGGGCAGCCTTACCTCTTAATACCCTTCTAATGTATTGTTAGCCCTCTGTTCTTTTAAGAGGGATGATAGGAAACATTTATATATCACATATACATAAAATTAATCACATATTCAGGAATTACTTCTAGTTCAAGTCTCATTTACTTTATACTACAGATGAACAGAATTTCCAAGTCTATAAATTATTTTCTTATTTGAGAAACAATGAAGGGGTACTTCACTTTGCTGTAATTACTTAAGAGAATTAGTCAGTGCTGAGGCAATTTAAATTATCTGTTTGTATTATAGGGAACTTGAAATCCAAGTAACTACCTCCGAGAGCTAGGAATTTAGGAACAGTAATAGAATTATCATTTCAGAACTTTTTAGCTCTTTTTAGGACTTTTCCTGTTGGTTTTAAAATCTTTGTTTCATATATAAATCATGTGGTTTTCCCAGTCTCAAAATACATATATATTTTTATTACTTTAATGGATGCCCTAGTTAGAGAGGCAAATGCATATTCAAAGAAATTCTCAGATTCTGTCCAGAACAGGACAGAATGAATTTTTTGTATATTTATGTCTACCCAAAAGTTGAGTAGAAACAGTCACTTCAAACAATAAAGATTTTTTACTAACTGATCCTTTCAAATTATTGATGCTAATTTTAGCAAACATGCTCTATGTTATAGGAGTCATAGTGCTGAAATGACTTTTTGGAGATCAAAGCGGTGTGCTGCATGTCATTAAGACGTGTCATAGTATTTTCTTTTACCTGTAAAACTGCCTTGTGCTAATGCAATTTATCCAGAAGAAATGAGTTTAAGCAGTCCTGTTACAGTTTGGTATTGTTAGACATTAGTAAAATAGTTGAGTGGAAGTCTTCATTGCTAAATAAGGCAGATATCGTGAACTATGAAATCACCTGGAAATTCACCAGGTGTAAGCAGGCTTGTGAAACGAGTAGAAGCAAATTGTAACACTAATGGAAGCCCTGTCAGGATGCAAATTCCGCGTCAAACTCTGTGTGTTTAGCCCTGTATTCTGCAAGTGGTCAGTTGAGGTACTATGTCTAAAATTACTTGGTTTTCCCCCCCTTAAATGCTTAACAATCTGTCCTCTCTAGGAGAGACCAAAAGCCTCATGTACATGGTGCCTTCTAACTGCAAAAAGAAAAAAAAAAAAAAAAAAGAGAGAGAGAAAAGTAAAAGATACAGCGTGCACATGTGTATTGCTCTTAATTTAATGCAATTCTTACAGCTGAATTCTGAGATGAAGCTTAGATACTTATTTTTGAAGCAGTTGCAAATGTTTTCAGCATGAAAGTTCGCATCCTATTAATGTTGTCAATAACCAAGCTCTATTAAGCTTTTAAATCCTATATTTATTTCCTCTCTCCCAGAAGGTAGTTCAACCTGTCACTTGGATAGAGTCCAAAAGTCTTTGCTGCTGGTATTATTATCATGGTGACACCCAAAATGTTTCAATGCTGTACAGACACACACACACTTTCCTTCTCCAGAAGGCTTGCAGTGTCACAGTGTTGTGAAATCACACGATGGAAAACCATGGGAGAGTTGATTTGCTTTGTATGGCTGCCATTACACTGTTGCTAATGCTACAGTGTCCTAAAGAGCTAGTTCAAGATTTGTCCTATAAAATGTGGTATTTATTTACATGAAAGTATTTTTCTACCAAAGTGGCTGGTCTCAGATATTGCTCAACACTCTCCGAATTTCAACTGGAAAAAGAAGGTGTTTTCCCAGCTTAATTAGTCATTCCTCATTCTTCACGAAATCTGCTAAAAAAATATACCACAACTGGTAAAAGATGCAGGCTGTGTACATTGATAATTCTCCTTTTAATGTTTGAGTTCTGTTTTGGAAATTAAGGTCTTTGCTGTTTTCTCTCGCACTGCAACTTGTGAAATACAGCTTTATTTATTTATTTTTTTCCTAACAATAATAAAAAGTCCACCACTCATGAGATACCAATATATAGGAATCCAGCATTTTGATGGTAGATTCAGGTACTGTGCTTACTCTTTATGCCTCTCCCTTGAAATAATATATTATTTGGGCAGCAAGAGGGTGAGCTGCTGACCATGCTACTGCACTAGTAGCTTTTGATGGCCTCTTCCCTCCAAGTAAACTCCATTAATGATGTGCTTCATAACCTGTTATTGATCAAGCAACCTAAATCCCATTTCAGTGCACACGGATGTGCCACAGAAAATAAAAAAAACAGCATGTCAAGCAATGGTTATATGCATTCAGTCTAGAAAACACATTGTCTGTTAGATTGGATGCTGTTCAACCCTTTACAGAACAAGAATGTTAGATGAAGAGACATTTAAAATCTTTACAGGTGTATCAGACTTGAAGGAAAAAGTGTATAATCAATCTTCTTAGTTTATAACAGGAAGTATAATCCATGGTTGCAGGTGGCATTATATCAGAGAACGCTTCATATCAGAATAAGCTTCAGTCAGAATAAGCTTCCTGAAAAAAATAGGTAGTTTTTTTATCCTATTAATAATTTTCTTTATGACGTGGTTTTTATCAGAATCCAGAATGCTAAGTTTCTCTTAGAAAATGCACTTTAAAGTTTCTTAAGGGTGATATACAACTGTTAGGTCTCCCCAAAAATTGTACCCTTTCAAACTATGGACCTGGATTGAGCATTGAGCTTGTTTAAGCTTTTTCAGACTGGTTTGATCCCTCTTTAGTGATTAGTCTTTGCTACTTTGCATGCTATCTCCACATTAGGAATCTCCCAGAAATGGGCCGATGTAGTTGATGTGTCTACTGTCTGTCTGATGTACTTTCTCTGGTTTCAAGAGGGCATTTTTCAGAGTCTAGAAATGAGAAAATTGTTTCTGCATGACATTTGCAGATTTGGCAAGCGTCCTCCTCCCTCTCTCAGAAGCAGATTCAGTAGTTTATTAATGCATTTTATGTTCTCACAGCCTACTACTACTGTTAGGATGCATACAACTCATGCCTTGGCACGCTAGTTGCTCTGTTGCTCTGTGAGGCTAAGTAGGTAACTAACACTGCTGAATTTGAGAAGTGCAGTGGTGGGACATGCTGATCTTCAGGAATCTTACACTGTCTTACTTGTTACTCTCTCTTCCAAAAAGCAGGATAAAATAAGACCTAACTGTGCACAGAAAATGAGCCACTTGTGCAGAAAACAACTAGCAGACGATAGTTATGCTGAAGATGTTACAGTGTGCGTGTGGAAATTTGGAAAGGGCAATAAAGGAAATAATGGATTGTCATAAAAGTGCCTTTCTGTCACTTTTGTGGAATTTGAAGTCTTTAGCTTAAAATTAAGCTGTAATTTGAATATTTATAGTGCAGATACCTTCTGATGATTTACACAGTCATTTTGGAAGGCCATAAAACAGGTAATGTTTCTTGAGCTAACTGTTTCATTTTCTCTATCAAATTTAAGATTTTGTATTACCATTAAGTTTAACCTTGTCATTCACAGTGTTAGGAAAAGCACATTTGTTTGCCCACTTTTCTTGTGATAATTCTGAATCTCATTAAGATCCCTGTGCCTTCTGTCCCAATCAAAGAAAATTGGGGCTTAGCTCTTTCTGATGACTGTACAAGGACTTGGAACACAGACACCAAGGAGAAAGATCTGAAATAGAGTAGGAATCTTCCCCGCCCTCTTTCAGAAAAGAACAGGATAAGGAAAAATACAGAACATTCTATTAATTCTGTAAATTGTTATTATGGCCTCTAGAACTGATGTTTGCTGGTACAAGCATCAAAAAGATGACTGAAGGAAGGGGGTCACAGAGGTAATGTTATCATTCAGTTCTAATGAAAGATGAGAAATTTATAATGTAAACAATTTGCTTTTGAACACTGAAAATAGTCCCATTGTAAAACTATTTTTATATTGTGTATTGAAGTGAAAGTTTGAAAAAAGGTATTTCTGCAAGCATTTTTTTTAATGTCACAAATTTTTTGTCTCTTAAATTTTTTTAAAATGTGATGTTAAAAATGGTTTATTTTAAACACACTGTCTTCTGGAAATAAAAAGAGAAATGCTTCAGTTCCAAAACTATAAAGCACTGAGTGATCATTTAATTAAAAATAATAATCTTTCCAGCTGTAAGCACGTTATATTTGCATGCTCTGTGTGATACCATAAGGCCCTATGATTATATAAAGTTTATCTTAATGTTGCTCTGTAAACTAGTATTGTGGTTATGTGCCATCATTATTCTGTTCTGTAGCAACAAACAACTTTATAGGTATCTAAAAATATAGCAGACAGATACTTCTACAGTGTAACATGACATTACCCCATTTAATTCAGTAAAGCGTACACCATTTTATGAGGTGAAGGTCTGGCTGCACAGGACTAAAGTACAGCTCTTTACCAAAATATTTTCTATATCATAAACAAATTTTTATTCCTAAACGTTTTTGTGACTGCTTGGATTGCACCTCAGCAGTTCATCTAAGTGTATAAGCTTGACTTTTGCTTCCATTTCTGTTACTTCTTTTCTGTAGCTGCCATCCAAAAAAATCTGCTCCTACATAAAAATGCATCTACCCTTATCCCCCTCATCTTTGGTTCAATTCTGTGCTGTGGTGGTAAGTTGTCAGGGGGATCTTAATCTGTTAATTTAGAAACCCTGGGCAATCTTTAAAGGATGAAGCATTCCCTTTAAAATAAGACTGTCTTGAAAACTTTGTATGTTTTGTGTATTCCTGTTTATTTGAAAGTAGTAGGGAAATAAAGAAGCTGTTATGGAAGTAAAACTCAGTTTTAATTATTCTAGTGTTTGCATGTGCCAGCCAATAACAAGAAATGTTTACATTTTCAAGTGCTTTTGTTTGATTCTCTTAAGACTTAAGGGTTGCTGATCAGGGATTATTTTATATCATTTCATTATTAAAATGACACTTGTAAATATGGTGCTAATTAAAAACAGTGATTAGATAAAATACGTATTATGCAGTCCAAAATCTGGTTTTAACTAAGCTTCTCTGCTAGTTTTGTTTCATAGAGGCTTAGAACAGAGTGAAATTCCCTTGTTTTCACTTCTCAAATTGGTAGTGTTGGACTTTACTGCTCCTGCTTTTTGGAAGGAGGACCTGTTGGTCTTTGAGGTGCAAGTTGGTCAACAAGACATACCCTGTACTTACACTTCAGACTCTGGTTTGGTTGTCTGGTTTCCTCAGTAGGAACATGCAGAGCATGCAGTATGCTCACAGTCTGTGATAGTGACTGAGTTTTCACCTTGGTGTAACCCGAAACTACTGCTATTCCAAAGGAAGCATATAAAAAAAAAAAAAAATAAAAAAAAATTTAAGCACTTTGCAGTTTTCAGAAATCCTGTAGAGGACATTGAACCCGTCTTGAAGGATCCAATGAGCAAGGTTATTTGTTCAGTTGCCATTCAGAACTGTGAATTGTTTTTGGCAAGTTTCAATTTCTGTGAATCCTTGGAAGTGGTGAATAAAAGAAATATTTGCAGTTCCAGAGCAAGTGTCCATTTGTTTCATTGTGACAGCTGTAACACTGTATTTCCAGTATCGCAATCAAATTGTCTAAACATAAAAGGGTTTCTATTAAAAAACATTGCAGTAGTTCTGTTTATATCTCTATATGATAACATCATGAACCTCATTTAGAGAACATGAACTGGTCTTTTCGAGTATATGTAACATTTATTGCAAATGAAATACCAAGCTTGGTGACCAACACGTGATGCCCAGAACATGATCACTGTCTATCCATGAGTATGGATCTTTTCCAGATGATAAAAATCTGCATCTTCCTAGAAGATAAAATCCTGCTTTTAATTATAGCCATTTAATTCTGTCTTTTTCAGGGTTCTTACATCTCTAGTATGAACTGTAAAGGTCACCTGTTAAATGGATCAAACTCATACGTGCTGTAACTTGGCGGATAGACTTGTTACATCAGAGGAAATACAAACACACAATTTCATATTCTTTGAAGATACTTAGGAAACCCCAGAAAATGGAAACTTTGTTTTGCAAGATGAGGTTGTACAGTCTTAGAAATGCAGTTAATTAGCATTTATTGCTCCCAAGTCTATGGAGGTATTTAAATAGTCAATATAAATGTTAATATGTTTTTCAATAGTATGAAGTATTTACATACGTATGTATAGAATCACAGAATAGAATCATAGAATTGATTGGTTGGGAAAGACCTCAGAGGTCATCAAGTCCAACCCTTGGTCCAACTCCAGTCACTTTACTAGATCATGGCACTCAGTGCCACGTCCAATCCCAGTTTAAAAACCTCCAGGGATGGTGAATCCCCCACCTCTCTGGGCAGGCCATTCCAATGCCTGACCACTCTCTCTGTAAAGAATTTTTTTCTAATATCCAGCTTAAATTTCCCCTGGCAGAGCTTAAGCCTGTGCCCCCTTGTCCTATTGCTGACTGCCTGGGAGAAGAGACAAGACAATTTGAAGTGCAGCTGAAAGGGCTGAGGCTTTACAATTGCAAGGCAGGATGAATGAAACGTCTCTGTGCTACAGAGTGACTTTTTCTTCCACCAGTTGCTCCACTTGGAATTAAGTGACCCCACATTACTGGAGTTTATTAACCAAGACATTGCTAGTTGCAGAAACTGAAATGGTCCTGCTCGGAAACTTTCAGGTCATAATGAAATATAATTAGCGTAGACATTTCTAGAAATCATATTAATAACAGTTAAATATTTGAAGATAAGTTGTCGCTTATTTAAGAATGACAAGATTTCAGGATGCAAGTAAATAGTTTACACTATCTGAAATCTGACCCGCTTACAATTACCCATAAAACATAAATACGCACTGTCTTTGTTTATATAGTCTCTTTAATAGCTACATACATATATATTTTTCGTCTAGAGTATATATATGCATAAACAAAAATAATGTGAAATAATGTAAAAATAATTGCATAGACAGAAAAAAATGCCTGAAAACATCCCTATACTTATAATATTTAAGTAAGCTCTGTATTTATATGTATGGAAGTGTAAATGTTCTGTTGTAAATTGTTTCTTCTTGTAGGCAATTACACAGAAATGATAGTGTGTATTTTAGCTGACAAGCACTGGTATGGCCTAGCATTACGTATGGGCCCATTCAGATTCCTGTGTGTATGTATTTATTCATCTATAAATGCCATCCTGTAATAGTGAAGTTTCAAAGGTTAAATTAAAAACCCTTAGTATTATTAACTTGACCCATTTTCTGCTTAATATATCACTTTCTTGGCACATGTTAGTGGGTTCTGTAATGTGTATCGTTAAATATACAGAAGTTGTGCCGTTGCTGAGTAAATGTCATTGATCTTTTCCAGTTTGGAGTCTTAGTATCATGTTATTATAGCTTTTGTTTAGTTTCCTCAGTTTAAAGTATTAGTAATGGTTTGATTTGTGTTTGGTAACATTTCCATAACTAACTCTGAATGTTTAGGCCCCTTCGAGGGGAAGGTGGAGCTGTGCCTGGATCAGTTCTCTTTTATGATGTTGCTGTGGAGATAAAAAAGCCAGTTACACTTTCTCCCAGAAACTAATTAGGAAATACTAAGTATTACAGGCTACAGCAATTTTTTTTTCCAGACATAAACTTTTCAATACCATGATACTTACCACAAACATAATTTCCTAGTACTAGTGAAATGTGCTCTGAGATGTGCAGACAAACTCAATTTAGAGGTTTCATGCGAAAAATCATCCATATTCCAAGTGCCTAGGCTAGTTCCAGTTTGGTTTGGGAGTAAAAATATGTATGTCTTTCAGAAAAACTGTGGAGTTTTGTTTATGACTGATGCCATTGCCGCAGCAAAGCCTCTCAGCCTGCTTCACCGCCACCACCACCTAAGTCCAGCTGTATAGCAGCAACATCTCAAAATCCAGTCACGTGTTTTGCAAAACATTGTCAATCTGTAAAAAAAAAAAAAAAAAAGTCAAATGATAATTTGATAATTTTGATATAATCATAAAGATCAGATTACTGTCCTAAGGCTGGAATATATGGAGAGATTTTAAAATGCAGTATACCTCCCAAGATGCATAGCAATAATATTGCTTTATGATGAAAAAGTTCCTAGTATATCTGAACATAGCTAATGACTTGATTTCTTTGTTGAAGTGATATGTTCAATGACTTTGACAGTTTATTACCTCTAAATTATATTGTATTCAGTTATTCCCTGAAAAACAAGACATATGCTAACAGATGAAACTGATAGAATCTCAGATTGCTTTATGATACTTTGTGTAGCACAGTTGGGTGATACTGTCGTATTTCCTACCCTGCTTGACACAGATGCCATGTGATATACCTCTCAGAGTAATTTTTTTTCTTTGTACCTCTTCATTTTTCAAATAAAATGTAATGGACTTTTTCCTAGTCAAAGCTTCATCTGTGTATCTCCACCACAGTGGCCCCTTAGTGGGGTTCAGATGAAAAGTGAGAGGAGAATAATTACAAAAAATAAGTAAAGGAGGGGAGGGGGGAAGGCTTAAAGTCCTTTCACAGACAAAACATCAAGGTTTTATGTTCACAGTGCAAAAACACTGTTTCTGTTTAATTCCATTTCTTCTGCATCTAGTATAAAGAGAAATAAGTAATTGCCTTGCTTGTAGAGCTGCTTTGTTCATTTTGCTATGTAAAATTGATGGTTTGAAATTTTTATAGAACGGGTACTTCTAAGAGTATCATTTTTCATTTCACCCTTTCTATTATCTCAAACAACATACATTTTGTATTGCCACATTTTGCTCTGTTTATTCTTCACACTCTTGGCTTTGCACAATTCAGTACCTCTGAAAAATAGCACAGATTTATTCTTAAAACAATAACAACAGCTAGGTGAGAGTTCTTTAGAAAAAATAAACTTTCCTTTGTCTTTTGGCAGTTTAAAGCTCTGCTGGAATATATGTAAAGCTGTGTATTTTAACTACACAGTATTGTGAAAATGATGGAATGCACAGTAAAATTGCAAATTAGCACTGGATGAAACCCAGACCCTGATACAGCAGAGGGAGATTAGAAATGATTTGTTTGGTCTCTGTGGGGAGGTGTGCCAGATGTCCCTCTGTTCAAACAGTCTCGGGTGATTAACCCCTGAAGCAGTTCTCTCTGTAGCTAAGGAGAGCTGCTTGCCTGCTCTCAGCGTCACCTTAGGGTTTGCCTCAGGAATAAGAGATGTTCCCGCCCCCTGCCACCTAAAGATAATGTCCCACAAAATATATGTCAGGTGTGAAAACATCAGGTTTAGGTGAAGGACATAACTCTCTATCGGTTAAGGTGTAAGTAATGCAGTTTTACTGCAGTGGATCTGCTTCTTGTTGACTAATGGGCCAATTACATCACAGAGGGAACCATTTGCAAAGTAAGGGAAGGGGATTTTGAACACATTACAACTTCATTTAAGTTTCTCTCACATGTCTGTATAATACATGTATGTACATGTATTCATGCACATTGAATGTATGTAGCTTTTTCACAGACTAGAAGAATTATCTAGAATTTATGCTGAGATGGTGCATTAGTGATTTAAAGGAATGGAAGTGTCATAACAAAGACCTAGGCATGCTGATTGATATAATCATAGTAAAGTCAGAAGATAGCCTATCTTTAAAATTTGGCTGTAGTTTTGTTCTCTTGATTTGTATAACTCGCTGAAGACAATAAGTGCAGTTTTTCTCAGTAATTAATAAATCACAATCTATTTTAGCAGCTTGCGAGTGAAAAACCTTGCTTTCTTGTGTAATGTTCTGATTTTTTTAATACAGGTGAACAGGAACAACTAATATGGTCTTTGCTGTCTTAGTTTGCTAAATGTCAATACCTGCTGGCTGTAGGTGGCGAGGGACTCAGTACATGCCAGGGAGTGACTCACCTGCTTACCCCCGAGTTAAGCTGATGTCACCGTCCTTCTCTTCAGGGTACTTGAGTAATTCCTCTTAAGTGTTGTGTGTCTACCTCTTCTTTGCAAGTGGGCTTTTACCTGGAAACGTCATGTATCTTAGTTAAGGTAGCTTATTTGAGTGGCTAAAATGTAAGTGCCTTCAGTTTGTTATAGTTACAATGCAGAAGTGCTTCTGTGAAAATTAGCTGCATCCCAACAGGAGTCGTAACAGCAAAATGCCTTTTTATGGAACAGGAACTATTGTGCAGCCTTGGAGAGGACGCAAAGGCAGTGGAGACAAGTGCAGTGTTTCTGTGCTGATGCTTGATTTCCTAAGGAGGTGTACCAAAGGAAGGCATAAGTGTGTCTGTGTTTTCCGCTTTGGGGCAGTTGTTAGGAGGCCGTGCCCCACAGTTAGTGTCTGGAGTCCCTCGTGCCACACAAATATTCATTGTGGCCATTCTAGAGATCATGAGTGGCAATGACTTGGACCTAAGCCGAGTTGACATTTTGACCCAGATTTAGCTGATTAGGGAAATATTTCCATTTCAAATTTAACATGTGCTCTAGGCTACCGGGAAACTAGGGCACAGATTCCCAGAGGGTGGAGGTTTTGAATTGGATGCGTGTTCAAATGTATGATTATGTAACTATGGCACTGTTAAATTACACACTCGTTTGTGCTTGACTATTAAATAGTCAAAAGAAGGCATTGCTCCTTAATTTTGCTCTTATTTTCCCTGCCAAATTTGAAAATTTGGCATGAATAAACTATACTCAAGAAACATTATAGTTTGATTTTTCTATACCTCGAGGTGAGTGTGTTTAAAGACAGAGTAAAGTTTGCAAAGTTCTTTATGGCTAGTAAAGGGTGGAACTATGGTATTTGTGAACCCATCTTAGCCAGGTAAGCATGAAACTTCCTCAGCATCTGTGAGATTTGAGACTGGACAGCATGACTAAAGATTGAGAAGATGCTTCCAAAGAGAGGTTGTACTGCCTTGTCAACATTATTGCTGCATGTAATAATGATTAAAAACTCTCTGGTTAGAAACTAATAGTTTTTCTTGTAAAAATTAATCATGACTTTTTGTGTAGTTCTTTGTGGGAATGTAGATGCCTGAACTACTGTTTACATTATACTTCTTAGCTGTTTGATGTAAACAGTTGTGTAGTAGAAGGTAGCTTTTAGCTACCAGCTGCTTTTCTTATTTTTGTAAGGATTTCTCTGCGAGAGAACCCAAACAAGAAGGCTTCTTTATTAAAGCAATATAATCATCACGTTGTTTTGCTCATCCCAACTGAATGATTGTCAGTTTATCTAATTAGTCTAATTAGACTAGCTGCATAATATATAATAAATATGGTATTCTGAAAACTTCTGTGAAAGTATTTGTTTCAGTTATTGTACCATTTAATTGCTAGAAGTTCTTTTCTTTTGAAAAACTGACATTTTTATTACATATATATTCACAAAATGTAGACATGATGGACTTGGAGGGAAGAAGAAATACTATGACAAGATTTGAATGTGATATATTGTTTCGAATTAAATAACACATTTTAAAAAAAAGTAATTTGGCTATGTATGCCTCATAAAACTGTCAGTGTTAGAAAAGGAATTAAAACAAAATAGCTTTACTGTATTTTAATATATCTTTATTATTTAGATTTATCTTGTTTCCCTAATGATAAGTTTTCTGTCATTTCAAGTAATTCAGCAAGATTTGGATTTTTTTATTTCAGTATCAATGTTTGGCTTGTTTCTTATAAAGCCCTTTTGCATTTTTTCTAGTACTTCTCTACCCAGTCATCCATCTCTAGTGTATAATGCAACAGTAGCTATCCCAATATTTTATATTTTTTTTAATCTAAGATTCTCCCACAATAAACTTATCTCTAAAATTGTAAATATACATAATGACCAAGGTTTCATTTCTAGAAGTATATATATGGAAAGAGTTTTTAACAAGGAATCTTGTAGTGTAAGAGTACCTTGTACCTGCTTTTTTAATACACATTTTTCTACCTTGTATTATGTCTGAAATCACACTGTTTAGCAGTATCATCAGGATATTTTTGACATAAAAAGAAATTCTCTTATCTAGGAAATGTCATGCTAAAATAAATGTTTATAAATTGCATGTATCAACTGGTTATAAACATTTTGAAATTTGTACTTCTGAAATGCAAATGATGAATCAGTGAGTCCCACCCATTCTGTAAAGCTTGATCGTTCAGTTCAAGGGCTCCTATGTTTTAAGCAGCTCTGCTGCTCGTAACAGAGCTTACTTTTCAGGGGCTGGATAAGCTAAAAATGTGAAGTAAAATGTTGGAAAAAAATTTCCTTTACTACTAAAGTTGAAAATATTTTGTCTTCTTTGTTCCCTGTTTCTGGGAAGTCAGTCCTGTTGAGATGTAGAACAGACGTCATTTATATGAGGACAGCATTTATAGACAGGCAGCCAGGTGTCGTGGTTGAGAGCTCATCTCAAGAAAGAAGCAGTAGCAGGTTCTTCTTGTATAGAGGTATAGCCTGTGGTCCTAAAATTCACACCTACATGTGAGAATACACATTTAATCTTGCAGCAATTACAATGTGCTTTAGAATTAGAATTACAAATTCCAATTAAAAATTAGCGTTAGAAATTACATGCATAAGTTATTCTAGGCTTTGTGGATTTCACAGAAATTGTTAAAATTAATTTGAATTTTGTGGCTGCTTCGTGAGGTTCACTGCCCCTCTCCATCCACACTTAGTTAAATTCACTGCTCCTTTTTATTCTGGTGTGAGCTTCAAGATCTGTTGGAGTTTGATTCACATCTTTGCTCACTCCACTATTATGCGAAGCTCTAAATTGTGTTTCTTGCGTTGTACTGCGCATCATTGTGTATCCTCCTCTTCCAGCCACTTTGAGCGTGGGAGAGTGGACATCAGTGGCATACTTGGCAAAATGAGAGACTCTGTTCAATGTCTGATACTGTCCAGGAAACTCTGCCAGGATAACAGGAATGGGTCTTTCTGCAGACCAGTGGAAGTGTCATGGCAAGGGTCATGGGTTGCAGTGGCAGGTGTTGGCATTTCTGCAGGAGCTACCGGGACATGGTCAGCAGGCTTCATAGTGAGAGAACGTCCTTCCCACTCCTCTTTCCTCTGGCAAACATTCTTGTTCTCCACTAATGCCTCTTGCCTCACCTCTGGCTCGCTTGCCATCCTAGTGCTTCTCCAAGGCAGGGAGAACATCACCATGGAAAGGAAGGCCATTATCCTGATCTAGCAGTAAAATAACATATTTGGGTGAACTTTTAAAACTCTTTAAATTCCTGTGTGAGCGGGATGTTTGGTCTTTAAAGAAAAGCTCTTGAATAGTATCTGCTATACCTGTTTTGTTTTTTTGGGTTTTTTTGTTATTGTTTTCTCTTCCCCTCTCCAAGAGGCTTTACAGTCTGCTTTACCTTCTTTTAGGTCCTGGTACACTTTCCCCGGTTCCACTTAGTATGTAACATGATGACATGACGCCTTGTGACCTGCAGAGTGTGTCAGAGAGTTTTAGAAACAGAAAGGAAGCATGTACTCCATTCCTGGTATTACTTCTTTTCAGTGTATAAGAAAGCACTTAATGTGGATTTCTTTGCAAAATGGGATTGCAAGACAGTTATTTTTGCTAGTACAGGCTAGTGGTTTGTGACTGGGATGTTCTTTTTTCCATTTTTGCTAATGTGCTGGCAATTCACTTGGAAAAAATGCTTTTCAGATTTATTCATTGTGATTATGCTGATTTTTATTAAGATTTTTTTCCCCTGCCTGTGATGCTCAGTTAAAAGAAAAAATAAAAAGTTAAATATAATCAGTAGTTCTAGTAGACTGGCAAAATACCCTGTAAACATTAGTTCTGCAGGAAGATGCAGCTATATAATGTTTGCTATGTGATGTTCCCCACGTTCCATTGTCCCAAGCTAGCCAGTTGCAGGAAGCAAATACCATCACTCATGACCAAGGCAGCAACATTTCCAAGAACTTTCTGGAGAACAAGGACTTCTTTGTCTTGTCCTGACCCTAGGTTCAGGTAAAGAGACTTCCATTATGATATGGACATGGAATTTGAGATATTTCCACTGGCCAATGTAATTGCATTGGTGTGTTTTATGACTTTTGAATGTTTTAGTGTATGAGTACTAAGTGATCTGTGTAAATGACAGCAGCTATAGTGAAAATGTAAATAATGTAAATACAATTGGAACAAAAGCCAGCTAGCCTGTTGTATTCTGTTCTCAGTGGAAAAAAGTACTCAGAAACTGCACTAATTTACATAAAACTAGTCTGGTTTAATTTTGTCTTTTAATGAGATAGTTCCCAGGATATCTAAAGAGAGGGGAGAAATAGGGAGGAAACTAAGATTAATAACCAGTAGTTTGGCTGTGCTCAGAACTGGAGTTTCTGTGTGAGTCATTGTGTATCAACATCATTAAGGTGGCCTCAAATGAGTAAAATAAGGGGGAAAAGACCAATTGTCTGCATACTGTTTCCATTAGAATAAGTCTGCAGACTTGTTTTCCTGCAGGTGTTTTATTCAATTTGTCAAGAGGTCTCTACATTTGTCGCACATTTCTTCTTGAAGAGTTTCGCCATGAAGTGTTTTGTTTGCATTTTTGGGGGTTATTAAACACTACTGAAAAGGCAAGATCCAGCTCTTGCCGTGATTTTATCCTTGTTTTTCCTTTTAAATTGTAGGAGATCTCTCTGAGTTGCAATGCATTGAAATCTATGAAGAAATACTGCAGGAAAAGCGTAAATGTAATATCTAGAGTTATGAGTTCAGCAGGAGGGGATAAGCTTTGATATTTATTAGTTACTACTTAAAAAAAAAAAAGCCAACTTCCACATATCTGAATCTAAGCAAGAGCTGAAACCACAATCTCTTGAAAAGTGAGCCATTTGTCACACTAGCCATCTCCAAACTGCTGAAACCTACTAAAGAGAATTGTGCCATCAAGTGCAGTGAACTGCCAAAATATCAGTTTAAAAGATCTGCAGAGTCTTGATTTAAGATTTGGTTTGTGTTTTACTGATCTGAGGTTCATTTAAGTTTTTAACATGCATTATAGCCAGAGATAATTTGCACTCTGAATTGGATATTTTTATTCTGTCTTTGGTAAGTATCTAACCAGACTGCACTTTGTAAACTCAACCATTGATTACAGGAGATAAAATCACTGTATTGAGTAAGACATTTTATAAGTTGGAATGAGTAAGACATTTTATAAGTTGGAATAAATCAGTAACTCAAACTACTTTATGTTTTATAGTATAGTTGTCAGTCTGCATTCACTTACCCTCAATTCTCTTACTCCAGTTTTTATACAAATCAAAATACTACTTGAATATTTTACCAAATATCTGCATGAGTTTAGAGGAGAGAACCCTAGATGAGGCAGACTAATGTAACCATCTGGGTTGTCTCCCTGAAAACGTGGTTTAGTGGTAGGTTGTTGAAGGTATTGTTAATTCTTATTCTGTCTTGGTATTGAGATTTAAAAGCAAATTAATCCTTTTCTGAATAATGGCATTTTAATGACTCAGGTTGAGTCTTCGTGTTTTGTCTAGCAGTTTAACAGCACTAGCATTCAAATGGCTGAGCTTTGCTGTTAATGCCCCTTTTAAGACAAATGGCAGAAATTCCCAGTTTAGCAAGGGGTTTTTTAATCTAGTCACAGATTGAAAAGAAAAGCCAGAGATTGAACATGTGTGTTCTATGCAGTCTCAGTGACTGGAATGAGAAGAAGCAGGTCAGGAACTTTTTAGGAGAAAGGTTGCAATCTTGGAGCCCATTGATTGGCATCTCACAAATTATATTAGACTGAAAGAAAAAAGTTGCAACTAAACATTGGCATGGGAGGAAGGAGAGGAACTCCCACCACATGGTCTATCATGATGTTCAGTAATTATACATGTTAGTTTCTCTGAAAAATGTAGCTTGTGACGAACTGTGGTGCTGTGTATTTGAAAATGAGTTTCTGCACTGGTATAGAAGATTTTTACTTCTATTGGACTCTAGGCAAGTAAACCTGCTCTATAAATTACATGTTAGAAACATATTTGGTCCAGAAATCTAGATAATGTTTCCTTTATTCCCTTTTTTTCCCTTTTTCGTACTAACTCTACCTTTTATTTTGAAACAAACAAGTATGTTTAGGGTGACAGAATTTTTCTCTATTTACAAGGGATTTGAAAATACTAGAGCCAAGTACAGGTAGTTGTAATCAATATTCAGTAATGTTGTGGAAGACTACAAATCCTGTTCATCTGAACAGAACAGATTTTCATCTGAAAGCCTCTAATCCTGCTTCCAGTTGCTGCCAGTCGTGAATACACACAGTCTGTATTTTACAGTTTGTCCATGAGGTGGCAAACACTGTTGATCCTTGGCTTGCCTCGAAGAGTTATACTGTGGCAGTGTTGCTGATATTTTTTACAATCAGTGTAGCAAGTGCAGCAACCTTTCTGATGTTTTGCAATAAAGGTGTTTTATATTTGCCAGAGCACAGCAGCATCGTGATTTCTCTTCTGAAAGTCTGGTCAAAAAGGTTATGATCCCTTACTCTTCTCCCCTGCTCCTTGCCAGGTTCTGGCTCAGCTACAGTGGCAATTACTGCCTGTGATTTAAATGATGCAGTGCAGAGAGGGGTGAGGAGCTGGAACAGGGTAGAGCTAGGAGAAACATTCATCAGACTTCAAAAAAAGAAAAAAAAGCTGTTGCAAAAGAAATTCTTATGGGATTTTATACCTGAGTTTCCATTGGGGGAGAAAGTATATACGTGGATCAGTTAGTTTTTGCTTTTTTTTCCCCTTTAGCAGCTGCCTTGGCAATCTTCATTGATTTCTCCCATTCTATATCATCCTTGATAAACGGCAATCCCGTGAGAGAGAAGTCTAGCGTTCAGTTCCTACAGCTGCTAGGTGTTTTCTTGTAACTCATTTGAGGAATCTGTGGGAAAACACAATTCACTATCACCAATCTTTTACTCATGTAAATAATGAGCTTCATGTGTTTATGATGCCATAAACAGTTTTGCTCTGTGAAGAATATTCCTTTGCCTGGTGACGTTGCAGAAGTTATGCAGGCGCCACAAATGGTAAGTGTCACAAAGCTGAGTCCTTTGGTCAACAAGTTCCTTCAGCAGGGTGGGCTAGAGAGATGCTGTGAGGAATTTGCTAGATATTTTAAGGCTTCTGTATAAATTTTTCCCATATAAGAGCTAAGTATCTTTATTATTGCTAACAAGCAAATGAAAGAGAAGAACCACAGGATGGTTAAAAATCAAAAGCATGACCCCTGGTTATAGGCTGTATTTGCAAGGATAGTATTTGTGGCTGCAAATGTAGGACTTGCCTGTCCAGGCAGAGCCCAGCACTGCAGGGACAGAGCAGTTGGACCTTCTGTGTAGAGCTTGCAGGATTAAGGTCCTTGTGGCAAACTACAAATAATCAAACAGCGTTAGCTTTTAGAAGAGACTCCAAAAGCAGTTTATGTGTTTTGTCTGTATGGAAGGTTGCTTAGCTGTACTCACAGATCTCCCCAAATGGATGCACCAAAAAAAAACCACCCTCTTTCAGTTAACTATGAACTCTCTTAGATTCAGAATATGTTACTAAAACAAAGTTTTCCTCTAATTAAGTTTAAGCACTCAGGAATCTCTGACATTTAGCCTACTTAATAGCATCTTTCATTTTTGTTATTTAAAGCAGGTCTGCTGCTGGCATTTATGTAAGGTCCATTTCTTCTTGTATTTGGTGTGTTAATTCCTTATGAAGCTCCATATTTAAAGAGTGTCAAGGTAATAAAGTATATGTACCCTATAAAAATCAATAATTATAAAAGCAGACAATTCTCTTCCTTCCAGATTCTCCTGCTTACTAGCTCTGGGATACAGTGTTCTTAACTTGAGCTCTGCATGGTTGCCTTTTATAGGGCAAAAATCAATAATCGTGCTTAGCTATTTTATGGCATCTACATTTGCCAGATTCGTTATCTGTGTGTTGCAAATGGGGAAATTGAGAGCAGCTATGTGACTTGCCCAGGATTGTACCTGAAATCTGGCAGTTTTGCACGTTTTCTGACTTGAGCTGAAACCATTAGACCACTTTACCTCTCTCTGGAGAATTTTTGGAGATGATGTGCTGATCATGCAGAAATAGAAATTTTGCTGTTGAGGTCAGTGGATCAGAATTTCTCATGTTGTTTGAATTTTCTTCCTTTGTCTCTAATCAGTCTTCTTGTTGACTGACAGGGAAGATATATGTGTACCCAAGAGTTTATTGAAACAAAGGGCAACTGCTAGCAGCTGCATTACGAAGAGAAGGAGAAATCAGAAGGTGAAGTGAAAAGCCAAATAACTTAATCAGGGCCATGAATTACTGCCTCTATTGATGTATAAGTATTTCTTGATTCTTCGAAGACTGCATCAAGAAGTAGTTTTCTAGCATTGAATGAGTAGAATTATATTTCTTTATTTAGTGGTAAATACGTGTCCTGAATAGAGAAGACACATAAATATGTTCTTGTTACTGAGATTTTAGGGAAGGGATTGCAATCTGTTTACTGTTCTTAGGAGGCCATATCTTATGGGAATTTTGAAGTCTAATATTACTGACCATGGTTCTCTTAGCAAATATAAATGAATCCTTTCTTTCAGCTATTTAAGTAAGTACAGATAAGGGGCGAAAAATAGAGAATTTAAGAGATGTCTGATAGTACTGCTTTACATCAAATTATCACAGAATATGCTGAGTTGGAAGGATCATCAAAGTCCATCTCCTGCTGACTCATGTTCAACTTGCCGTCCACCAGGACCCCCAGGTCCATTTCCTGGCACTGCTTTCTGTCATCTCATTCCCTGGTCTGTACATATATCTATGGTTGTCCCATCCCAAGTGCAGAATCTGGCACTTGTCTTTGTTGAACTTCATATGGTTGGTGATTGCAAAGATGTGTTCTTTCTTCACTGCTTCTTTATCCTGCTTGTAGAGAGGCATTTTCAGTGCTTTGCTATTCTCGGTTGTGGTAACTAGTTTCACTGCCATCTAGTAATCCTGTTTATACATCAGAAAAGTAGCTTCAATAACGTAAAAATTTTATATTTGTTCAATGCAGAACCCTTAAGGTTTCATTTCTAAAGAAAAACTGGACTATGAAGGTGGAAAAAGTAGATTCTGACTGTGTTGGTTACGTCTACATTTTAAAATCTGCTTTTCCATGATAATTTGTTAAAGATCCTTCCTTAGAACTACAAATACTTTGTTTCTGAAAATGTTTCCACAGCCTTAGATTGTTGCTGGTCCTAAGGATGTAACAGAGATTGCAGCTTAATGATTCTTGCTGGGGGATAGAAGGGACTGAGCCTAATCAGTCTAATCGGGACCTGAGCATAGTCATATACATTCCTGTGGTTTCCATCAAGTCATGGGGACAAGCTGTAATGCTTACCATCAGGTTTGTGCCTCTGGCCTTGCCTTTGATTATGATTCCAGTTAACAAAATTGAAGTTTTAAGAAATTCCCTGCCTTCCCATAGAGAATGTTACGTTCCACAGTTTTACAGAAGAACATTGAGTCTCTTAAACAGAATACAATTGCCCTTGTTGCTGTTATTTTGTGGCATGTGCAGTATTCTGTGAGCTCTTTCAGGAGACATTGGATCACACTTTTTCTCCTTAGTGGACGTGTTCTTAATCAGCAGTTTTGGTACTTGAAATCTGGCATAACATTATGCTTTACATGGATGAGTTCAATTTGTTGGGAACAGAACATTCCCCACTGTTCTCTGTGTCAGTTTATGTCTCATATCGAATAAAAACTGTTGAAAAATATTCTCAAACTTATGATTTTGAAAGCTGTAGTTCCCAAATCCACAAATAATTTATCATCAATTACATTTCAAATTATCATCAATTGGAAATATGAAATGGAACTACTTCTGTGACAGACTGATTGAAATGTTTTGTCCAAATAACCACTTCATGCCTATGATATATCTGCATCAGTCCATAAACTGTATTTTCTGTGTCCTGAAAACTGGTTTCTCACTGTAGTTAGCAAAGGAAAAACTCACTTTGTGCAGTGAACTCTTACCATCATTGTCCTTGATGGTTGTATTTGTATATCGGATGTGATATGGTGCCCATCTAATTAAAGATTTCTATCTCTGGGAAGGATATAAGGAAAAAAATAGAAATGTTTTACTGAAAATTTCAGACACTTCATTGATTATTTTAGTTGGTTTAGAAAGTTGATCCCTTTTTTTAACCTTTACAGAAAGAAATGTATTTGCAATCACTTATTATTAGAAAATGCATATTACAAATATGCCACTGCAATTTTGAAATACTAGTACAATGTAGTTTTCTTTCCATTGCAGCCAATTCATCATTACATTGAAATAACAGAGTGTTTTACCTTCTGATGGCTAGTGCTATAGCTAAATGTTCAAGGTCACCCTGTTTTGACTGGATTTTATTTTTAACATACATAGCATTTTCATTTAGCTAATCCATGATCAAGGAGCCTTCTTTTCTTTTCCTTTCGTTTCTTTGATAAAGCTTGCCCGGGGACTCATTAAATCTTAATTCACAATACAAATCTTAACTCGGCTCATTCCCTGCAGTGTAGCCTGTCGTCAATTCTTTGTAGATTTGTCCTTTTGTGAAGTAATTGCATATCTTCTACCCCCTTTAATTCTTATGCTAGCCTGGGAGTTTCAGAGACGACAGTTCATGATTGTCCCCCTGAAAGACTACCATGCTGAAGAAGACCAGAGATAAACAATATACTTGACTTTTTGGGTTGTTTCAGAACATTGTCATCATGTAAAAGCTGTGCACAGCCTGTGCAGCGTGTTAAGCCCATTACCTAAAGGTCCAGCCCAGGAAAAAAATGTAAGAATATGCTTAATCACTTAATTGGGAAAGCATGAATAATTTTATCAGTCTCAATGAGATTACTGGTGCTCAATGCAAGTGGACTTACCTCCTGCCCCAATGTGAATGTTCTGAGAACATTTCTGCTCTTTTATGACCACAAATAACCTGGTAAATACAATTACTTAAAAACTGCCAAAACCCCTGGGTTGAAGGAGTTCTCCCAGCATTTCAAGCATACTTAATTTCTGACCTCATTTAGAAATACAAGGAAGAAGGCTTTCTATACAAAGCTGGTCATGAACTAGAATTAGAGTGTAGGGGATTCTGTTTGCTGTGTAATAACAAATACGATTGTTTTTATTAATTGGCTGTTTAGAGGGTTGGTTGATTTGTTTGGTCCTTATGTGTTCTCTTGGCTTATGCAAGTCCTAGAAAAGTGGTATCAGGATGAAAAGCCAGTTCTTCAGAGACTCAAATCAAGAAAAAAAATCCCTCGAGCTGTTTAATGGAACCGTTATGTCTTTCCTTCAATCTTGAAAAAAAATGTTAATTTCTTTCAGTGGTGGGATTTCCAATAGCTTCCGTGGGATCTTATGTGCTGTAATATGGTTTAAGCATATAATGGAAGTATATCTTATTCTTAAGTATTCAGAGTGTGAGCATAATTCGTAATACTGGAAGAGCCTTTATCGGAAACTTTGTTCTCTCAAAAGGTATTTGTCGTGACAACACCTTTCAAAGGTGAAGTGAAAGTGACTTGCTTAATGCAATAGTAATTTTTAGATAAGTCTCTCTATCTAAAGATGTCCCTTTGGATTTCAGGAATAATAACTGAAGTTAACACGTTATTGAAATTCTGAAGCACAGTACACCAGTATGTAACTGAGAGGACACTTCTGTAAAAAGTTAATTAGGTCTTTCTTTAAAACAACAAAAAGCAACTTATTTTTGACAAACTAAAAACCCCCAGAAAAAAAAATTCTACAAATTGTCTCTGTTGGTCCCAAGAGGTGGCATAACCAGTTTACAAATGTAAAGGCAGTGAGCAATGTACATCGCTAAAAGTGTAAATTTGTATTTTATCACTTTTGTTCTCCTTTTCTCTTCAAATAATTACCTGTTTTAACATAGCAATATTATTTTGAGCCATGTCTTAAAGAGTTTGCTAAAACTTATCTTTGTGGAACAACAACATCTGTTTGCTGCAGTTACTGCTGCTGCTGTTTCAAGAAGCACTGCTGGGCTTGACCATTTGGGAATTTATTACATTTGTTGTGAAAACCTGCCTTTCTGATTAACTGCTTATGTTCACTCCGATTAGGATCTCTGAAGTGGGAATCCTTATGGGTGATTTTAGGCTCTTACAAGCAGGGAATTAATATGTGGCTGGTCTTTTACAGTCTGAATTACTGAAATGCTCTTCCCTTATATGATCAATCATTTCACTACAAGGGGAAAAAAAATTACACACTTTCTTCTCTCTCACTGAAATCTGTAATTACTTGATTGTATAATTGCCTTGGGGTTTGGTGTTCTTCAAAAGAACGATAAGTTGGGGCACAGTTATTGTATAGGAATTATTACACATCTCTACTTTGTCCTCTGTCCTCAAGGGTTTGTGCTGGATCAAGGATTGGACTTCATGATCTCAGAGGTCTCTTCCAACCCAGTTGATTCTATGATTACATGTTGCCCATACTTAATGTGTATTATTATTTACAAACACCAGTGTATTATGACTGTGTGTTTCCATGGCATTACTCACATTCTAACTTCAGTGTGTATAGTAATATACTTAGGGGTGCCATCAGAGATAAGACTGCAATCAGATGCATCCTATCAGAAAGTTGAGAAAAGAAAGTCTTATTTTCAAAATAATCTTTGAGAAGTGTTGGAGAAGTATCTAATCCCTGCTGCATAGGTGGGGAGCGAGGCTAAATGTTTGAAATACAGAAAATTTAAGTACAGGAAGACTATGTAAATTTACATTCTCATCCAGTGCTAGGAGTGGAAATCAGCGCCGTATTACAGATACATCCAGTGCTGGGGGGGGACAGTGGCTGCTATGAGAGGGTGCTTCTAGGAGTAACACAGGGCAAATGTGAATCCCATTTCCATTTGTGACAGGAACTGAACAGTACTGATACTCTGAAAACTACGTGGAAAAAGTATATGTTTAGAGTTCAGAACCTGCCTCCGGTGAATATGATCGTTTTTGTCTTGCCTGGTCCCACAGCTGTTTACTGTTGCATTACTATGTATCATAGCACTACTACTGCTGCTTTGTCTTTAGCTCTGCCAGTCGCAGCATTTGCACCTTACAGGTGGCATTTCAATATTGTATTCATTGCACTGCTCTTCATTTTAAACTGAGTGCCATCTGGATTTTTTCTTGCCTGGGAATCTCTAAGCGCGGCATAGTTAATTCGTTTAAGACTTTAGGATACATTCTTTGGATTCCCTTAAAAATAAATAATACTTTGTCTATTTGTATTGCTTTTGATAGCAGCAAAAAGAGAACTGGCACTTTCTTCTTTTTCATTATGGTGGTAAAGGTGAATTTGGGGAGAAAAAAACCAACTTTAAAGCAAAGTTCCTTTCAGAGACCCCCAGTCCAAATGTATTTATGTTTTATGGCAGGTGTTTCAGCAATTTTACTAATTAGAAAATTAGATGCCGTTTCTATAGCAGCATCTTTATTCACTAATTGGTTTTGGCACATTTTTACTAGCACAAGCTTAGCTAGGCACAAAGCTATCCAAATGAGACATGTGAAGGTCTGTGTGGAAATGGTGAGCCAGTGCTGCAAGTCACTACATTAACCTCTTGGTCCTGGACACAAACCAGGCTCTCTGTGGGAGCACAAGCAAGACCTTGGTGGCCTCATTTGTGTTACTAAAACAGAAGAAAACATGAAATTGGTGATCTACCGTTCTTCAATTCCCATTCTTCATTTCTATTTTGATTGTATCAGTTTCTGCAGGGTCAACAAACTCATGTGATTTTCCTTTTCAGACTGCCTTGCTGCTGGCTCACCTGCCTTTCTAGTGGCAAGGTGTTGTTGCTTATGTTTGGGTGGGTGATGTGTCTTTGCTGGTCTCCAAAACCTTTGAACTCATCCTTCCGTGACCTCTCTTGAGCTTTTTCCTTTGGTTCCCACTGAATATTGTTAGGCTTTGGTCATTTAAGTTACCTCTATGTACAATGTAACATTTATTTTATGGACTATTTACATTTTTATTTGAGTATTTCTTTGCATGTGTCTCACAGTAGGATGGAGCTCTGGAGCTCCATTGTCATGCTGCAAACTGAAGGATTTTGATTCTTGAAGCACATTATTCCCATATTAAGCTTTGAGATGGAGAGCTTGCTATGCAAAATTCTTCTTTTTTTTTTTTTTTCTATTTTTTTAATCTGTACCTCCCCTGGATTTTGTGAAGATTTTGAAGTCTTGGAGGTTAGAATTTTTGAACAATGGGCCCCATCCCTACATTCTATATGGCCTTTCCATCCACTCTTCCTGTGACTGTAGGTACAATGTCAAGGGGGTAGTGCAGTAGTGTAATAGTAACTATAGTTCCTTGAGTCTTTTTGAGTTACTTAAAATGAATTTGAAAGGGTTTATCAAAGCAAGGATAGTATGAAGTATTTCCCACTCTATGTCCAACTAAGGAAGGCGTAGTGGCGGTCTGAGCGTGCATTAAATACTCTGTTGGAGAAAAAGAAGATTTGTGTTTCACAGGCTTTGGCTGCATGAGCTGCAGTGAGAGGTCTTGTGTGTGTGTTCACAAATATTTTAAGTTACTCAAAACACAGTTAGAGCTGTGCTTTTTTTCCCTGAAAGCTCATTATGTGGTTATGTGCCAAAATGCTGAAGACCTGTGTGCCATAGAATTGCTAGTAATTTTTCGTTCTAAAGTATTTTACTTAGGGGGCAGTGAAATCAAGAATTTTGATCATATGTGTTTAACTTCAAAAAAAGCAATTCTATAAGGGAGGGATCTCTGCTTGAAGGTGCATCATTTGGACATTGGATAATTGGTGTATGAAGGTTTGATTTCTAAATGTGATATTATTTACTGTTAATCATGCCTTGGTAGCTTTTAAAATAGCTTTTGCAGTTATAATGTTGGGGTTTTTTTAATATAATAGTAAACTCTTATTTTAATGAGATTCATATTGATAAGAAGTACTCAGAGGTACAAGTTCTTTGATGGGATGACAAATGAGTTGTTGTTGTGGGTTTTTTTATTTTGTTTCCCTTTATATGTCAATTAAGTGTTTGTTAATTTAGGAGACAGAAAAATTACCCTGAACCCCCAGGCAAGTTGCTGCATGTATACCTCATGTTCTTGTAGTACACATTCTCTAATAAAAGGATAGGGAAAAGATTCTGAAAACCAATGTTGATTGTTTTAACACTCATTCTAGGACAGTTATGTTTGTCATCCTTAGTTCTTATTAACTAGTGTCCTTTATTTGACAGTAGCATAGCCTTAAGGCTATTATTAAAAAAAAAGAAGAAAAAACACCTCAAAACAAAATAATAAGGAAAAGTCAAAGTGACTCTCATCAGTTATACAGAAAACAAACAGGTGTTACTCTCATTTTTTAGTACGTATGAAAACTGGTATTGCGTGTATATGTGTAACTAACACTCCCGTCACAAAAAAACCCCTTGTATTATCTTGCCTAGTCATTCAGGTTTGAATTCTATTGTGTTTAATAACCTCTTTTCCACTAGTTACTCTTTCTTTTATATCTGTCATCCATTTTGTAGTGGAGTTGTATTTGTGATTTGGGAAGTTACGAAATTTCATTTAGGAGACTAGACACAGCTTAAATGTACTTCCAGCAGCACAAAGTTCTAATCAAATGAGAATTGCAAAGATCCTCAAACCTACACCTAAAATGTCCTCAGCAGTTTGGAGTTCAAGGTAGGAATGTCACCTGCCTTATTCTCAGTTGTGTTTTGACCTACATGTATTAGATGTAATTTCCACGCAGCTAGTAGCATCATCCATATGCTGTAGCTCAGATTTTCTTGACTTTGGCATTGTTACTGATTCTAAGAGAAGCAGACTTTCAGTCTTTTAATCCGTCACCTCTTCCCAGGTTTTCAGTTTCTTCCGTTTCCTCATTTTTTGTCCCCACCTGCTTACAGTTTTCTCTTATTTTATACCTCATTAATAGACCTACTTAGTAAAATATATACTTTTTTTTTTTTAATTCATACCCTACCATCCATCCAGTAAAAAGTTGGATTTCTTGTGGCATATGCACTACCAGTAAATCTGATGATAGTAGTGAATTTTAATACATCAAGTGCTAAAAAGACTTTACCATTTCGAGACTGCATAAAAACATTAGTTCAGTTGCAGAGTGTGGGAAGGAAGAAATGTTTTGTGCCAAATTAGGTTTTGTTGAGCCACACACACTTTGTGTGAAGCATGCAGCATTGTATTCTTAGGGAAATATGCGTTAACAAGATATCAGGGCATCTGACAAGCAACAAAGGCAAGGGACTGAGCTGCATTTAGAGTGTTTTAATGTAGTTACAAGGCATTCACTTGCTTTGAAAACACTTTGGTATAAGAGACTTTAAAAACAGTGTTCAACTGATTATTTCTAGATAGATGTTGAGGAAGGGACAGGATTAAATGGAATAGAGAATGTTTCTGGAAGGTGTGCCAGCCCTTACACTGAAGGAAACAGAAACTGTAGCATCAACAGAAATATGTGCAGTAATAGCACCATGCAGACAGGTAACAGTAATTCCCTGGAGCAGTGTATAAGGTTGTACTGGGTTGGGGGTTTTTTGCGGTGAATTCCTTAAACAGCTAAGACGCTATTGAAACACTGTGCTAAAAGACTTCTATGAAAAGCCCTGTATTACATAAAATGGTTTGGGTTGGAAGCTACATTTAAGGATCAGCTAGTCCAGCCTCCCTGCAATGATCAGGGATAACTCCAGCTGGTTCAGGTTGCTCAAAGCCCTATCTGACCTGGCCTAGAAAGTTTTCCAGGGATGGGACGTCCACCACCTCTCTGGGCAACTGTTCTGCTGTTTCACAACCCTCATTGTAAAAAAACTTGACCTTCTTTTGGTTTAAAATGATTGCCCCTTGTCCTGTTGTAACAAGCTCTGCTCCAATCTCTCCCCATCTTTCTTGTAGACCCTCCTTAGGTACTGGAAAGCTGCTTATAAGGTGTCCCTGCAGCCTTCTCTTCTCTTGGCTGAACAACCCCAACTCTCTTAGCCTTTCTTCTTAAGAGAGGTGCTTCTCCTCTCTAATCATCTTTGTGACCCTCCTCTGGACCCACTCCATCAGGTCTGTGCCTTTCCTTTGCTGGGGACCTGAGAGATGGACACAGCACTCCAGGTGAGGTCTCACCAGACCAGAGTAGAGAGGCAGAATCACCTCTCAACCTACAGGTTGTGTTACTTTTGGTGCAGCCTGGGATACAATTGGATTCTTGGACTGCAAGTGCGCATTGCTGGGTCATGTCCAGCCTTTCACCCACCAGCACCCTGAAATCCTTCTCAGCAGGGCTGCTCTTGTTCTGTTCATCCCCAACCTGTATTGATGCTGGGGCTGGCCTTGACCCAGGTGCAGCACCTTGCACTTGGACTTGTTGAAATTCATGAAATTCCCATGTGCCCACTTCTAGAGCTTGTCCAGGTCCCTCTGAATGGCATCCTGTCCTTCAGGTGTGTCAAGAGCATCACCCAGCTTGGAGTCATCTGCAAACCTGCTGAGGGTGCACTCAGTCCCACTGTCTGTGTCACTGATGAAGATATTAAACAGTACTGATTCCAACAGATCCCTGTGGGACACCACTAATCACTGATCTGCATCTGGACATGCCAAAAAAGGTGAAATACTGTATTGCTCAGGTGAGCATAGGTCACATTAATTCATATATATAAAAGTAAATGAAAACAAAGGCAAGAAACAGTTAGCAAAGCTAAATCTAATAGAAAACTTCCATGACTGACCATCTGTTCAACAAAGAATCATATTTTTTTGAATTAATTCAAAAGCTCAGATGCTGAAAAAAGTTGATTAAAGCATGAGCACATCAATCAGACTATGGTTTAGAGATGGGAATCATAACAATGTTTGTGATTTTAATTTGCCTGCTGGTATTTTTATAATTATTAATATTTGTAAGGTTAAACATTCGAGACAGTCTTATCTACAGATTTGGCTACAAAAAGGAAAGATTTTCTTTTTAAGAGAAAAGAATAGACAGGAAAGATAACTGTCTTCAGGAGCTGAGAAATTAAGACATTTACTACCAGGCGCTTGGAAATTAAATTCTGAGAGCTTGTCACACTGCCTGCAAAAGAAAAATCAAAATGTGATGTATCAAGAATCGCGTCCCTATTTTTATGTAGTGTGTGTTTTATTTATATCTTAATTTGTTTTTGAGAAGCTGAATCAACAATCTGAAAAAAGGGTCTTCTGCTTGAAGGTGATAAAAATTAACATACGTCTCCGCAGCAAAATCCTTCTCAAATAACAGTTTTCTTCAGCTTTGGGCATAGAGGAGCTTGTGTCCAATCAATTTTTTAATTTTTTTTCTACCAAGTAAGGATGGTATCGTTTTCTCCCTCCTTGCCTACCTCATCCCCACCCCCCTGCCACAGTGCTTTGTTGTAATGTGAGCATTTACCAGTTAAGTCCAGGATTATTAACACAGGAGCCATGAAGCATTGATCCTGCTGCAATTGCTCTCATACTGACTGAGAGTGTTCATCTTCTAATAACCATTCCTTTCCTTTCTTGACAGTCACCTTCTTGCATGTGTTTACTCATATGGTTTCTTTTATTTATAGATATATATTTCAACTATAATCCTCACCTTTAGTAAGAGTCATCAAATTAGTTAAATAATTCATGTTATTTGTAATAATGAGCTATTGGTGTAAGCTACTTATATTATTTGTTACAAATAAAATTAATTGAATTAAACAGGACCTTTTGATTCTCTTACCGCTTGCGGATTATGAATATCTTCATGTGGACAACTAATATATATAGAGAGCGCTCCATACTGTATTTGAGCTTACATGAGGAGAAAATACTTTGGGATGGGAATGACTTCCAGTGACTTTTGGTCAGACCTCTGTTGTAATCACATCAAAACCAGCACTGGTAATCGCATTCATGGTGATTTGTACAAGCTTCATATTCACCCTTTAAAAATTGGAAAATGAGTGTGGCATGCTGGGGTATTTCAGAGGCAATTACAGGAAATCGTATACAGAACTGTGGAAGTATTTATTTAATGTGGCAAAACAAACGTTGCAGGTCTGCACTTTCCCAGTGAACGTGTGAATAGATTTGTAGTTTGCAATAGGGAGAGAAGTCCATATTTTATGTTTTTGTGGTTTAACCCCAGCCAGCAACCAAGTACCACACAGCCACTCACCCACTCCCCCACCACTGGGATCAGGGAAGAGAATCAGAAGAGTAAAAGCTAGAAAACTTAGGTTGAGCTAAAAACCCCTCTATTATCATCACTGTGTTCAGTGCAAATCCAAAAAGAAGCCAAATACTAGCCATCGTGAAGAAAATTAACTTACCCCAGCCAAAACCAGCAGAGTTGCTCATTGTTACATATTTCTTTTTCACATTAACACTGTTTTTTATGAAACCACAGGTGGGTATTTTTAGAAATAAATGAGCTCTGGTGAAAATATGAGCCGAAAAGGTAGTGGTGAATATGTGCTTCAGCATTAGGTTCTGATTAAATTAAAATTGGAATATGAATCCCCAGGCATTCAGTTAAGCTTTGTACAAACATTTACTGCAGTGTTATGTTCTGATCTAGATATAGTCATCCAATGGTCTTTGCCCTTTTCTCTATTGAATTTTTAATTTATGAGTGGTTAAGTCAAAATTCATTGTTGACACCTGGCATTGAGCTGGAGGGGAAACTACAGGACCAGCAAAGGTCTCTTCCAAATAGAATGGTGCAGATTGTGTAATACTCAGTCAATAGGATTTGCATATATCTATACCACATGGATTTTTGAAGTGAATCTTGAATATTCTGGAGACACTTAGCGTGCATATACGTATATCTAAATTCAGTTGTATAGGCAAAAGCAACAACAGCTAATAGTGGGATGGGAAAATAATTAACTTCACAAACAATCATTTGACTTTTTGCTTCCTTTTGAATCTAATGAATAAATTTTCCTGTGATTGATACAGGGAATAATCTGGGGCTAAATAAGACCAACCTTCAAAAAAACCCCAACCAAACAAAACCAAACCCACGGCAAAAAACAAGCCAACCCAGTGTAGCCATGTCTCAAGATCATTATGTGTACTCCTGAATAGGATCAGATTCCCCCACAGGGATTGCTTCAAGGCATATTGTTCATATAAGAAATGACATCCACCCCACTTGGAAAGTTAATGCATACTAAGAGGCAGCAAGGTACCAAGGACCCTTTAAGCCGTCTACAGTCCTGTACTAAATGTAGTCTCAGCAAAAAATTATTTTTTTACAAAACAAATTTAATTAGTGGGGGTTTTTATTTCTGTATGGCACACTGTCTAACTGCATGTGGCAATTTATTGCATAGAAGGCCTCTAATTGCCCTTAAATTACATGCCAAATTGACTTGCTATATAATTTAATGAGTTACTTTTTTATGGTTGTTTTTAAAGACATCTCTTATGTGTTGCCAAACAGTGGCCAAACATCACTTCGCAGAGCTGAGTATCATAGTTATGGGCCAGGTACATGACATGAAGTGGACTTGAGTGGAAAACTTGGTTCTGGTAAGAGGACCTAAATGCATGGGGTCAGCTTGGATCAGACTGTCAGCAGAAGGGTGGCTTTTGACAGGAGCAAGGGGCTGAGGAGAACGAGAAAAGGGGTGGAAGTTGCCCAGCAGTTTCAGTCTGAATTTCCAATGCACAGCCCTAAAATAGGAACACTTACTGAAGCATGTACAGTTGATGTGCTTTAAGTTAAAGACTTCATAGGCAATAGTAGCAAAGAGACCTGTAAGACCAAGTTCATGAAAGACTTAAATGAGCAAAGCAAGGTCGCTTTAAAAGAACTTGTAAAAAACTGAAGGCAGGGATAGCAAAATCCAAGTTCTCTCAAGTCTCCTGAGAGGAGAAAGAAGATAAAGTGAATGAGAAATTAATGTAACATAACTTGTGAAGTGTGAACGAGATGTCTGCAAATGAGTCAATATTTTCCTCTTTCATTTTTTTATTATAATCAGTTTTCTTTAAATGTAAGTACAGTATTTTAGCAGATGCTGAGGTGAGCAGGGATCCACAATTTATACGAAATTTCTACCTAAGGGATTTGAGCTGTTTTTTGTTGCTAGTAAGAGAGTTACAAGGAGGCATTCAATTAACAAATGGAAGCTAGCTGTATAGAAAAATTACTTGAATTGTCCGTTTGAAACATGTATCCTATTGCTATCACATAAGGAATGTAAGTACCGAGAAAGACTGTTACTGCCTTGTCTGATGGTGTCTAGATCTAGCATAGTATGTATAGGTTGGCCTTAGAAGATTACAATCCAAACTCTGATGTGAAAGTGTATTTTAAGATCTTTCACTTATATGTGGAAGCAGATTGCTGAAAAGTGCATGTAAATGTTGATTCAGAGTTGAAAATGTGCCAAGAGACTGCTAGTAAAATATTTACCAGTGACTTTAAGATGGAAATATGTCTTCCTTATTGAACTATAGCTTCAGTTTGGAAGGTATTTGGAGGAAGAATATACTTATATTAATCTTTCTATAGGCCATGGAGCCACATTTGCTCTTGGGCCTATTTTCTTTTAGTAATTTTCTTCATGTCTGGCATAGCTTTCAAAAAAATGAAAATGAATGTGTGTGATTGTGTGCTATCATCTTCAATTCCACATAGATTGAAATATTTTGGAGTTGTATGAAGGCCTTTTGTTATTTTAGGCCACTATAAAAATATTTTTTCTTGTTTCTTTGTTTGAGGTAAAACACATTGCAATGTAAAATCTAATAAAGGAAAAAGACACAAATGATAAGTGGTTTTTCATCAGAGGGAATGTAAAGACTGAATGTTGGCTATATTGAAGCATTAAAGTTGGATAATGTTATAAAAGAGATTAGGTTGTAAACAATTGTTTGTGAAAAGTAACGGAGAGTTTTACTTGCTTGGGCTTTTTTTTTTGTTTTTGTTTAGCATTTTCTGGTCTTATCTTTCTAAAAGGAAAAAGAATTCTTGTTCTGCTTGAGTTTTGCTCTAAACCCTTGGTCTTCCTCTTTAATACCACTGCTTTGACCATGGTTTTTCATTTATTTTTATGCAGATGATTTTTCTTCCAAAGTCTCAAGCTCTCCACCTCTCTGTATTCAACTTGCCAGAATTAACCTGAAAGATGGATGGTTTCTACCTAAGTAGAAGTGGTCTTAGTACTTAAAATTTTAAATGGGATTTTTTTTTTTTTTAAATAAAATTTTTAATGGGAAGTTTTTAAAATAAGCGGTTGAGTGAAGCCTAAAAGGTGGTATATGAATATCAGGTAGGAAACAGAGCAAAGTTATTCTAGCTAGCATAGTCCCATTGAATCAGCCCACATAAAAAATAGGCCGTATGACAAAAAGCAGATTTTTCTATCAAGATGGTAAAAGTCTTGAAACCAAAACTAGTGAATTTCCATGGCCTGAAATGAAGAGCCCTACAGCAAGCATCTCAGGCATTTATGGAAAAATAAGTGATAGGACATGGCTACCAAGGTACAGAGTGGAGTCAGGAGTCACATGGTAAAAGCAGCTATTGCAATCTACTTTCTAAACACAGCTGGAAGAGGCAGCACTTATGTCAAAGGGGGCTATGGATCATATTATGGCAACGAGGATATACTGGAGAGCTAGATGTAGGTTTTTCAGTTGTGAAAGGGCTTTTGAGATGTTTCTGCAAGGTTGAGTGTGCACAGTAAAATCCAGTGATCAAGAAGGTGTTAATGA
>VWZG01007508.1:0-23501 GCA_013396735.1 Grallaria varia
AATAAACTTGTCCTAAAAAGCCTACTTTCATACTGAAAAAGGCACTGTTTTTCAGTGTGTCTGCCTATGTCTCCTTTCTGTTTCTCTGGAGGTGATAGAAACGCCTATATCTGAAATAATTTCCATTGAGAAGGTCAGCAAATCAGTACACCTTTGTAATGTTTAAGGTTTTGGTGAAATGTATATTTTGATAAAAATGTGTTATCCAATTCTAGTATGGGTATCTTTGTTTTACTGCTCATAGATTCTCAGAAAGCTTCCATTGCTACTGGAGAGTTGATGGTGTTTAAAGACCTACATTAACTAGGCTGGGACTTAGTTATGTGACTCCTTTTGTGTTGTTGTTTATGGCTTAAAGATGGATGGAACCTACCTTTTAATTTTTTTAATAAATAAATGCTATAGAAATCTTGCAATATCAACAACTTCTAAATAGATTTAAAAAATATTATTTTCTTCATAGTCTGTGTGGAACAGGCAATGTTAATTGGCATTAGCTCTCAGTCTTATGCTTTGTGTACTAATAGAAATCTTGTTCCAATTCACAACACAGGACTGTGCCTCATTCCAGTCAGACACTCAGAGACCTCTGATTTTATAGCCCTTTTTATTTCTTTCTGGATGAGTCAGAGCTTTTTGAGAACTTGTCCAAATCTGTAGCACTCACTTTCAGTCAAGATACCTGACATGTTTCTTCAGTTTTTAAATTTTAGTGAAAGTTTCTCTCTTGGGAGAGGCTTGAAGAAGAAATATAAAATGACAAGTGCTAGTTGCATCCTTTAATATGACTAGCACAGATATGATGAGGACATAGGCAAAAGATCCTACATAGGATGCAGGCTCCTGAACAGATTGAAATAAAAGCCTTAAAATTACTTACATTGGCTCATGTTTCCAAATATTTGTTTTTCCTACTAAGAGAACACCAAGAGGATATTTTTAGAATAAAAATTAATAACATGCCTGACATATCTGTCTTCTACATAGCATGTGCTTGAAGGCAGTCTCTAGTGTGGCTAATTCTACACAAACAGCTTTCCTCATTGCTATGGTTCTTTGATGGACTCTGACAACTTCCTACATCACTTTTGTCCTCCTCATAGCACCCTCTGTATCTTCGACTATCTGAAAGTTAAACAAACAAACAAACAAACAAAAAAACAACAAAACAAAACAAAACAAAAAAAAAACCAACAGATTTTTTTCTTGCTTGCAAATTTAGCTGTTAAAGATGGTGTTAATACACTTTATACGGTTTTCAGCAGTGTGTGCCTAGCCTTCCAAATAGACAAACATATATTTCCTTGACCCACTTTTCTTTCTTCATCACTTTTTACCACCCTGATCACCACTGTTTTGTTAAGTTGGACTTCAAGCTTGTGTAATTATTTCCATTTCATTTATAAAAGCTATGGAATCTCAGTAGCTGTTAATGAAAGATTATAAGTCACATATCTACACATAACTATCCATCTCTCTGTATTTGCCATGAAGTTTACAAGTAGAAACATTTTGAGAGAGTAATATGGGGGGAAATTCAACAAAGTGATCATGTTTTTTCTTTATGAACACCAAACTCCTTATGATTTTTTTTTTTCTTGATGAAGAAATGATGAGTAGAAAATTATGGGGAAGTTGGTTTTGTTTCGTTTTTCAGATTTCTGACTAGCTTTAATATAGATAGCTATAACATAAAAGCTAAAGGATCTCTCTCAAGGGATAACATGTATGTTGACAGTTAAGTACAAATTGGTTTGCATTTGAAAATATAAGGTTCTGGATTATCAAAGCATGTTTGCAGTCCATAGAACTAAAAATATTTAAACAATAACCTTAAGTTTCCTGTTTCCACCAAACGAATCTTGCAGTTATCACTATTGCAAGCTCAGAAAGAGCACTTAAAATACACAATTACTGCTTCCCCATCCATAAACACTGTATTTCTAGCAAAATTATAAGATCTGTATGGTCTATTGGTCTTGTAAGGGCTCTTGGGCAGCCTGTAGAACCAGCTCAATTGAGGATATGTGGTTCCGCTTCTGGCATGACTAATGCAGTTGGGAAATATGCCAGGCATCAGGCTCTTGAGAGAGGAGGGAGGAAGCAGAGAAAGCTAGAAAGAGCCTGGAGGGGGAAGATCCAAGCAAATGAGCCATCAGGCTGCACCAGAACACCATTTGACATTTGCAGGGCTGTAATGTTAGGAAGCCTGCAGCAATACTGAAGCCCTGTTGCTCTAAGGGGCAACACTGCTGCAAAGCAAATGACAAATCCCACAAGGCTGAAACGTGGACATGAAAATGAGCAAGTGTAACACATCAAACCTTGTGCTGCACAGGCAAATAAAGCAATACAGGAACGGAAGTGATTGTGAGGGGCATTTATTTTTCTTGTAAAAAAATGCAAGGAATTTTTTCTTACAGAAAAAGCAGGTAGTGTTTTGTGATGAGAAACAAAATGTAAAAAATCTTAGCCAGACACTTTCCCTGTGAATTTCAATCTGAAGCATCAATTTATGCAGAGGAAAAACTGCCAGCCATTGTTGCTCCAAGTCTGGCTCATCTAATTTAAAATAACCTGGCAAAATAAGGTCAGTGATGTTGCTAGGAAAGATGCCATGCAATTTCTCTGTCTAAGCTGCCTTGGTGCATAACAAATACAATTCTCCTCTTCAATGAAATGATAATTTACAGCAAGATGCCAGTCTCAATGTCAAAGGGGTTAGGTTGGTGATTGCCCAATTTGAACCATCACTGTTTGCTTTCTCTCTTTTTTCTTCCCTCTTCTGTATCTGCTCCAGAAATGCTGCCTACCTTGGGAAAACAGATCTTTATTTATAGCCCTGGAAAGATATTAAGGCTGCTAAACTGAGTAAGTTCTTTAAGGTTCATGGCCAAAAAGGCTGACAAAGCTCTGACTGTTTTCCTTCCCCAGAAGAAAGGCCAAAAGAAAAAAAAAAAAAGGAAACCCCCCATCCCAAACCTGTATCTTTTGTTCTAGAAGATGATAAAAACTGCATTACTGAATACTGACAGTAATTTGTCTCCAGTGTACTGCATGAGAAATGAATTATAGGATCTTGTGAAAACTTGCTTTGTACGTGGCTGGGAGGTAGCATTAAAGGCTGTTAGGATTTCAGAGGAGTTTAACAGTTGCTCAGCTGCAATGCAGGTAATTTGAATGAATTATTCTGCTTTCAGTATGCAGCGTGTAGGCATGCTCCTTCCTGTGAAATGGTCAAGGTTACAGAGTCACACTGTATCATTTCATAACCCAAATCTGTTGCAGGGCACACTGGCTAAATGTAAGCTACATTTTACAGATTTTTAGGAGCTTTACACAGATCATGATCACGAGAATACTTTGTTCCTCTTCTAGCAGAGCATTTCCACATTCTATACAATAGATACATCCCCCTGTTCAGCCAGTTCATGCTGTCTCTTAGCCAGACATGTCTGGCCAGGACATGCATATTACTCTGCAAATGCACAGAAGCAAATGTGATAAGTACGCCTGAGGGATTGTTTATGTTGTGTGTGCAAGATGGTGTGTTTCCATATTATATTTTTGGATTTTCAGACGACGGGACAGTGAGACTCAGGTCATATCACTTTCTACAAATAAAGCTATCAGTAAATTGCCTACTCACCTTCTTCTCCACAGAATATTCTTAGCATTATAGGTCATTTGTGCATATTCTGGTTTACAGGGAAAAAATGTTATTACTCATTAGTTAAAGACAGTGACACCAAAATTAAGTTGCGAGATATCTGACTTACTGCACCATTCCTGGAAAACTGGAAAGAAAATTTGGATGTGTTCAAAATTGTAGTTTACTACCGGAAAAAAAAAAGTCTTTAATATTGGTGATCATATTTCTGTTAATTAAAATAGTTTGGTATAAACAGCACTGGTAAATGGAAAAAAAAAAAAAAAAGGTCTTATCATTCCTCTGTTTAAGACATATATGAGTACATTTGCTGTTACCCAAGAGCTTCATTAAGCACATAGTTACACCAATGCTAAAGAAATGAGCTACCAAAGAAAATTGTTTTGTAACCTCTATTTGCTTTTTTATTGCTTACATTTCAAAATCACGCTGAGAATTGGCCTTCAGTAAAAAGAACTGCTCTGCATTAATTTATCCAATTTCTACCAAGGGTAGGGTCTCCCCCAAAACTTGTCTTTTGGTTATAACATTCATATAAAGGCATCTTGCCTAACACTCTTCTTTATTATGTTAATCAAATAATAGAAGTTAGTATGAGAAATTCCCTGCCTACACCTGAACATTCTTGTTATTTAGAATATTGTTGCTAGCAGGCACGCGCTAAAAAGTGTTATACAAGGCTTGTAAATGAGAGGAATTATGGTTTTCTACCTCTTCGCAAATCCATGTCTGGAAGCCTGGATTTTTTTTTTTTTTTTTTTTTTTTTTTTTTNNNNTTTTTTTTTTTTTTTTTTTAATATATCTCTGCAAACTACCTTATGGTCAGGTATTACAGTGGGTGATGTGAAATGTCACACTCCATTCCATCAGTCATGTCAAGAGAGAGGTTTGTTGCATAACTGACTGAAACGGCAAGACAAAAAAAAATTGCAGAAAAGAGAATGATAAATGTTGATCTGCTGTGGAAAGGCACCTCAGGCTATAACAAAAATAGACTTTGTTGTGTGCCACTGGCAGTGAATACTGCAGTGTTCATTGTTTGTGGAAAGAATTTTGCTGATGATGAAACCAAACCGAACACTAAGATCTCTCTGTAGAATTTTGAAGACAATCAGGCAACTTTACTGGAACAGACTACAGTCTGAAAAAGAAGGACAAAAGGTATCTATAAGAAGTTTCCAGCAAAGAAACAGTCTTTAAATCACTATATTTTTCTCACCATTGTTATCAGTTTAACCTGGACCAGTTGTAGCACAGATGAAAATACCAAAAAATGTAGCCTTTAATATTACTGCAACAAATTCTATTCCAGCTCTGTATAACATAGGGATGCTCTTTGCCAGGGAGTCTTGTTCACAATGGTACCACATGGATAGCAGTGATAGCAATGGTATAATGACTTTTTTTGTGTTGAGATTTTCTTGGGTTTAATTACTCAGCAAGAGTTAGGCTTGGAATTCACTCTTGACCTTGTGAATTGTCTCCAATGATACTTAATATTGCAAGGCTGGAGGAAATATTAACCTTTTTACAAATATCAATAACCAGCATCCGATGTATATGATTAGGTTTTATAAAATGACTATGGATTAGTTAAATATGCACTATCAGATCATCTCCAAGTTTTTTCCAACTGTAATACCATAAATCTGGATATTATTATATTCATATAAACATCCAGTACCTTTCAGAAACTTAGTACATTTTTGGCTTCCACAGCTTCCTGAGAACATGTCACATTGTCTAATCCAACACATTTTGTGCCAGTGCGTTTTACTTTTTAATTGCTACCTCACAGGTTTTCAGAACAAAAAAAAAAAAAAAAAAAAAAATTACACACAANAAAAAAAAAAATTGCACACATCACCAAGCAGATAAAATTCAAAATCTCCCTAGCTTTTTGTCTTGTTTTGGTAAGCTTTTACAATATGACAGTTTATACATGCCACTCTTGGTGTTAGAACATTAAACATCATTAAATAGCAATATGAGAGATATGATAGCTACTTGTTAGTTGCAAGAGGAATCCAGAATAATTAAAAAAACCCTGCATTTGTAGAATCAGGTACATACTTGTGACATTGCTGGAACAGATAAATATATCCCCTGATTATATATTACTGCTCTTCATTTAGAATGTCAGAGTTCCTAAGCTCTCACACTAAAGGTGATTTGCAAAAATCCAATTTACTTCCAGAGAAAGGGATATTGTGCTAAAATTCTGAAATACAGTTTTGATCATATGTTACCTCATCAAATAAGTTTTTGGGGTTTTTTTAGGGTTTTTGTTTTTTGGGGGGCGTTGTGGGTTTTTATGGAGGGTTTTTTTGTGGTTTGTTTTTTAGGTTTATGGGATTTTTTGTAGGATGTCATTAAAGATTATGCATTTTCTGCTCTGGGACTCTGCACAAGAAAATAAGAAAGTATTGAAGGTTGCAAATCTTATAGGATAACATTCAATTGTTTGGTACCACAGGCAAAGTTGGAAGAGAATTTCTTTCTTCTTCAAGCTGACTTCCAGCCCAAAAACCTCAGCAGCCTCTGCAAAGCAGGATGTTAAGCGTCACAGAGCTGCTTCCATCAGCGCTGCCTCCGTGCTATCCTAAACATCCACTGGTCTGATTACGTGACCAATGTGTCTGTCCTTGAACAGGCAGCAGTCACCAGTATTGAGGCCATGCTGCTGAGAACGCAGCTGCGCTGGGCAGGGCACGTCTCCAGGATGGAGGATCACCGCCTCCCTAAGATCGTGCTCTATGGTGAACTTGCCACCGGCTGCTGCAAGAAAGGAGACCCGAAGAAGAGATACAAGGACTCTCTGAAACAATACCTCAGCCTTGGCCATGTTGACTACCATCAATGGTCCACTCTGGCCTCCAATCGGGAGGCATGGAGACACACCATCCATAACACTGCTGCTTCCTTTAAGAACGCATGCAGAATCAGTCTCGAGGAGAAAAGACAATGCAGAAAGAACCGTGCCTCGCCAACACCGCCTACGGAGACTTTCTGCTGTACCTTTTGCAACTGGACTTGCCTATCTCGCATCGGCCTTTTTAGCCATCAGCGCGCTTGCAGCAAGCGTGGGTAGAGCCCTTCCCAAACCTTCGTTACCGAAGCCTGGCCATGATGACCCCAGGCAAGACGCAGTCTCTTTTTTGGTCTCATTTTACTGCTGTTAGGAAATGCCCATAACAAATTATCTTCAAACCTTCTTTGCAGTTGTCACAAACCCAGATAGTTGATTTACTCCAAAAGACATCTCAAAAGCAAATTAATTTAAAGTCTCTGTGTTAGGGCTCTAGTTCAGACCAGGAGGGCACTTTTGAAGCATATACGGCTCTGAATGTGTTGTATTTTGCACTGCAAAGTATATTGGGGTACAAATATCAGGATTATTCAGGAACAAATATTGAACCAGGAAACTAAGTTACTTGTTATTGGGATAAACCCATACACATGTTAATAATTCATTGCAATAAAAGTAATTTAAAACACAAAAAATAGTTAAGAGAGTGCTAAACTAACTTCCATATAAATAAAAATTTAAAAAATGAAAAGTCTTTTCCCATAGCAGAAACATCTGAGAAGAAATTTCATTTGAAAGAATCCAGATGGGGCACCTTTTCTCATTTCCTTGAGTAGGTGTCATCACTTGCTTTTTTTAAAGTACTCCTCCTAACCTTTATAATTGTAATTGAAGAAAGGAATGAAAACAAAACTGTCCTAAATTATTGTTCCTGTGAGGATTCTGGGATTTAGTCCAGCATGAAATAGGTGACATGGAAGGGTTATAAAATATAGAAATAAGTAGGGCTTTTATGTGGTGTTTACTTGGTAAACACAGCTTAGCCCAGCTGCACCTGCTTGATTCCTTTACAGCGCCTGTGCTGTCTAAGAGAAAGCACAGCAAACTGACCAGCTATATAGACTGTTAAGTTTTAGTCTCTCCCTTGAATTTACTGAGTAGAACATATTTCTCAGGTAAAAACTTGGAGTTTCTAAATATTATGAGTACTTAATGGCATGATAAACTTGACCTATCTTTAATTCACATCATCCAAAGGGATTGCTGTCAGGACCCTGGGAGCACCTCCCTAGATCACCAAGTCTTAGGGGTTTACCCGAGTTTGAGGACAGCTCTGATGTTCTGTAACTGTACAACCTTGAAGAAGAAAGCTGTGGGGGGAAAAAAAAAAAAAAAGAAAAGAAAAACACAAAACCCAACAAATCTGAGGAAGAGTTTTAAAAGGAGACTTGCTGAGGGTCCCCATGATTTTGGTTGGGAAGTACTCCTAAGCTCAGCCACCCACATTGTGCCTTGCTGAGCCATGTTACAGGTATGCTCACTCTTGGCAGCGTATCATGCTGGTGTCAACCTGAACCCTGATACTGATCCCGCAGATGGGAGCCTCATCCACACTAGACATTATCAACATCAACAAAATCTTTCAGAGTCTTCTCTGGTGTTAGGCACAACAATATGCATGCCAGCATAAAATGCAACAACACAACTCATTGAAACACAAAGCACATAAGGGGAGCAGAAACTGTTTTCTGCCCTCCTATGGAGATTCCTGCAAGCTGGAATGCAGTGCAGGTATCATTGCACAAACTTCACAAAGAATGGCATTCCACAGGACATTAAAATGCATACATAAACTATATACCTTTATGGTTTCTCTTTTATCACAAAAAGTTTTATATTTAATTTCAATCAATTACATCTAAATTTTGCTTCAATATTTTTTAGTGATAAGAGCCAACCAAGAATATTAATTTACTTCACTCTCATTGTGAAACCTAAGAAACTAAACTATGTGTTTTCTATCTATTAGCAAACTGCAGTGGCAGCAACAGTCTATTGTAGTGGTAAGGATACTGCAATACACAGAATAATGTTTTTTGAGGAAACAGGTATATGAAAATTGTCATTGATGACCCTCTAGTTATGATTCAGGGTTATTGTTTCAGTCTTCTATGATGTTTTTCAATAACTGAAATGTATTCTATATTTCTATTCCACAAAAATAAAAATTCATGGGTATTTATCTTGAAAACTTCATAGCTTTGCAATTTATTTTTTTTTTCTAAAAACAACAGGTCTGAACTGATTTAACATGTTTTAATTAAAAAATATTACTCAGAAGACAAGTTTTTATAGCTTCTCTTAATTCATACTGACCTCCTCAATATAATAGTTGCATTAGTTTCAGAAAAAATATCGGTTATCCATTAAAGATGCTAGGGCCACCATTATTATTTTTTAATTTTCCTATCATTCAAAACATAGCATACTACACAGTGATCTGTAAACAATAACTAAATAAATTATTGTTCATTTCCAGCTCCTTAATATTTAGAATCCTTTTATGAGATCTGCAAATTAAACTAATCCCTTACCACATGGCATATCACCTATTCAGTTTTGACATGACATCCTTGTAATTTTTTTTCTCATTTTCAGTGATTCATAAGGACAGTCAAAACAGGAATGCTCATTAGTTTTTCCTCACCTCTAAAGAGTATTGAACACATATAGTATTGGAAATACAAATTCATCTGCAGAAATACTGCATACCTCAATTCATCTTCATGAGCTGTATTTCTTTTCTTGATGGTTTCATGTCAAATTGATGTCTTCCATTCATATGAACAATTAAAAAAAATTAAGAAAATGAAGAAAATTCAAGTACTGTCTTATCTACTCATTGTATGATCCATCATATGACCTGATCTATTATACTTTCTATTATGTAAAGTTGTTATTGTTTGCAAGATATTTCTACATGGTGAACTAAAGGATTTCTCTCCCCTCCTTCCAACATTCAGTAGAACTATTGTTAGTTTAGACAAAGATATATAGAAACAAGGCCATGGAATGCTATGAAAGATCAGATGAAATGTTTGAATGAATTTTGGAATCTACTTCTATCCTAATATGAGCATTGGGTGTTTTAGGTAGCATCTGCTCTGGCCTCCACAAAGGAGATAGGGTTGGTCCAAAGGGGCACCACTGAACATCCTAAAATGAATCTTGGTAAATTACACTACTCAAATATTATGTGTGTGCTTGGTTGCACACTAAAGTTTCTGAAATAATGGGGGAAAAAATTAAACTACTCATTTGGCTTTCAACAGTACTAGTAGTACTTATGATTTATACTACACAAATATGAAATCCACCAGGTATGAATTCATAATTTTACCATTTATGCAACATAAAAATATAGTAACTGCTATTATAAAATCTTAACATCAGGAAGTCAATTAAGAACTTGTATTTTCTGAATATTTGGGAAGGGCTTGAAAATGATGTATTCACTGGTTTATTGTCATTTTAAACTTGAGATACGGTAAAGCCATGGTTCATTTGGCTATGCTAGATCAGCATTTCATCTGTTTCATCTACATTTAAGGGTTATACTCCAATAATTTTATCACCATCCTGGAAAACAATAGTATCTGGGAAAAAATATAAGAATTAAATATTCAGAAGCAAGAGGGTTTTTTACCCAAACAGATTAAATAGGTGAACAAAATAATTAAAATTATAACTTGAACAATAAATAAATTAAACAAATGTAAAAATAACTAAGTTACAATGACAGCAAGACAAATTTTATCCATGGATTAACATTGATGTTGTGTAAGTAGATCACACTTTGACCTTTTTGGTCTGTATGAGCTTTTTCCTTATTCATCTCTTTAACTTTGGTGAAGTAAGTGGAAAAAAAGTATTTCAGAGATGGAAACAGCTCACCAGCAATTGTGCTGGTGGTGTCATTCCATTCAGAAGTGTTCAGCATGATCTGATATCTGGCTGTTATCCAACATGCCTCATAGGTACTCTTGCACCCTGCCAAAATCCTCCCTTCCTCCTGTTTTCATATCTTGTCCTTACTGGAGTTCTTGATAGCGCCATTCCAACCTGAAGGACAATTTGATTCAACCAAACACCAGCATATATTGAGACAGTTATCAGACAGATGCTACCATGCCCAGATTGGACATAGGTGTTTCTTTTCCAACCATCCGAGGGTAATGCAAACAGATGCCTTGGCATCTGGACAACTATGCAATTCAAGGTATCTCTCTTGAAACTATTTTTATAACCAAATAGATATCTGAGAATTAATATGAGTTTTACAGCTCACAGTTCAGTGCTTCATTTTTTTAACATATGATGATTTTTTTCTCAACCATTGCTTGTTTTGTCTGTTCTGCATGTAAGTACCTCAGACAGTGACAGTCTCTTCTCACTCGTAGTATCCTGAAGACACAGAGCCCCATTCTGACTGTACCTGCATTAGTATTGAATATAGGTAATAAATGCATTTAAATAAATCTAAAATGCAATCTTCAAAATAGAATATTAAAACCTGATATTTTTAATATTTTTAATTTCCCTTGCAGCGTTACAAGATTAAATAGATAGAAATACGCATATAGGCATAAATAGATAAATAATAGTAACATATTCAAGACATTTATGTAGGTGTTTATGTGCACTAAATGAATATTTGTAATACCTTTCTAACTACTTATAAATACCATCTTCATACCTAAGCATGGTAGCATAAGTGGCAGCTGCTAGACTTTCTCACTTGAATTTGATTCTCTTCAGCCTGCAATATGATGATGTGTGCTGAGGGTCATTAGATAAACCATGAGTTCCAAAGGATATACAGGATCAGGAACTGATCAACATAGAAGAAACCAGGAAGTCTGTATTTACTGAAGATTAGGCCTCTAAAGGCAGAGGAAACAAGGATAAACAAGCATAGGAAGATGAATCCAGAGCAGGAACCAGAAAGCAGGGATGAACAACCATGTGTGAAGGCAGAAATGAGATGAATGATTCTAACTGCACCCTACTGAGCAGTCAAGGATAGAATTGTCTCAAAAATGCAGTAGTAACACTACTGACCAGCCCCTGAAAGCAGACTGCAGCTGCATGGGAGACTGATAGTTTCAGGGAGTTGGGTGCAGACAGATCATGCAGTTCAGGGTACAGGAAGGAGATCACAACCTCTATCTTATCTGTTTTTTTCATTCTAAACCTTCCCCATACTTCCCACATGTGTCCCATAAAAGTCAAGGTTTCTTTCTTTTTCTAGTGTATTAGAAAGTGCAAGAACTGTGAAAAGCTTTCTCACATCTGTAGCATTTATAGAGCTATTCTCTTTTCTACTGAACAGAAATGGGGAGGATTTTAATTATCTTTGAGTTCCAATCTCTCCATGAGATGTTTAGAAAGCAGCCAACATGATTTAAAAAGAATGTGAAATTAATTGAAAAATGGAATGAAGAGAAACATAAAGACTAAGATTACAAATGCCTTATTGCCTTTTCTTTATATAATTAAAAGGCTGCAGAGCAAAGTTAAGCATGAAGAAATCATATCACAGCAGTAGGAGTAACTATGTAAAAACCAGCCAGATTGGGCATACTTGCTTTAAAGTGCTGAATTGAAGTGTGTCCTTTTGACCATATGTTGTCCATCTTAGTCTGGAAATAATTTTGATATGCATCCTGAACAGTAAAGGAAGTAGTACTTCTTTGCAATTTCACAGATTTTTTTTTACCCCTGTGTGTTTGTATGTGTGTGCAAAATTTGTACAGTAGTAAGATAAACATCTTCAAACCAATGAAGCTGAGATTGTGGCTGTGGCTATTAATACTTACAAAATCCTTTATGACATTCTCTAAGTATAGTTTAGCGTTTACCTGAAGCATTTTGATGAGATAATCTGAAAATAATCATTTGGTTTTCAGGACTGTGCTGCACCTATTGCTTTACATGGGATGAACATAGAGAGATAATTAGAACTTCTTGGAGGCATCACCCAGCTGGCATCAGCAGTGATACCACCATGTCCATGGCTTTATCTGGAAGTAAAGTAATATGAACTACTTCTACGTCACAATACTTTTAAGAAAAACACCACCTTTGGAGGTTGGCAATACAGGTGGGTCATGACACTAACACTTATGTATAGAGCATGATGTGGCCTGATTGGAGCTGTATAGAATTTTGTACTATCTTGCCATTTCCATTCTCAGAAAGAACTTAATATCTGTAGAATAAAAGAATTACTGCATCTCTTTGTATGTATGAATGAAAGGTCCATTATTGGAGAAGTTCTAGAAGCAAGAAATCTATCCTGAGTGCTAGACATTTCTCAAAACACATCTCTATCAGCCAGAAGACTTTTTTTCCTCTTTTAACAAAAGAAATTGTCAAGCACACACATCTGTTCATTATTTCATGGAGGTTATGGCTTATTGTGATACTCATAAGAAAGACGTTGAAAGTCTGTATTTCAGTACAAGACATGGGCTTCTTCAAGTGGGTCCAGAGGAGGGACACAAGAATTCTCAGAGTGATGGAATGAGCATCGTGAAAGAGATGGGGTTATTTGGACTAGATGGAGATGGCAAGGCCCCAGGGAGACCTCATTATGGCCTTACATTACATAAGAATTATGAAAACAGATTGTTTGGTAAACTACCACAGCCTGTTGCAAGAGGGAAAGACAAATGGTTTTAAACTAAAGGAGTGTAGATTCAGACCAGACATAAGGAAGAAAATTTTTATAATGAGAATGTAGATACACTGGAACAGGTTACCCAGTAAGATGGTAAATGCCCCATCCCTGATAACATTCAAAGTCAGTTTCAATGAGGTAACCTGACCTAGCTGAAGATTTCTTTGTTCACAGAAGGGGAAGTTGGACTAGATGACCTTTAACAGCCCTTTTCAACGCAAACCATTCTACGGTTCTGCAAAAAGTCACTCATTGGAGCTAACTTTATAAAGAAAGAGGATAGCAATGACAATAATACAACCCTTCAGATTCTGGGGACCCCAACTCGTACAGTATTGAAAGGCTGTCAGTCAAGGTGCAGTGCACTTGTGAAAAGGTTACTTGACATTTTGGTGTTTTGAATGGTTTCAAGACTTCTTAAAGTGGATAATTCTACAGATCATTTTTACTGTCCAATAGACAGAATGTTCACCTGAGAACTTACTGCTGCACTGTTAGATAAAGGCAAAGACACATAGCTAACTTGATTTCCACATCAAGTAGGACCTGCCTACAGGCTCCTCTTACAAGGAGAATTGTGTTCTGCAGCTAAGGGATGTGAGCAGCACAGCACACTCTCATGGCTGCTCAGGTTACCTGTTATGTGAAGCACTATCTCCTCCATGACCAGCTGACATCCAGTCAGTATCATTACATCCATGAATATTGCATGAAACTAAAAGAGTTTCTCACCATTCAATTGTCTTTTTTCACCTCTGTGCTCATTAAGTGATCTATTCAAAATTGAAATGTTCTGAAGTATAATATTGAAAAGCAGTAAGAGACAGGATGGCAGAGGAGGGGACAAGGGAGAAGACCTCATGACAGTCTTAGTTCTATGCACTTTGTATTTCCCTCATCCTCATTTAGGTCAAATATTTTTCTATAAAACTGGAAGTTTGGTGAAACAAAATTCCTCTTTTCATATCAACGCTACTGAGAATATAGTTTCTATTGTCTTCACATAAAGATGTTGTTTATCAATCTTGACATTTTGGTTTTTAGAGTCAGAGCACAAATTAAGAAAAATAGTCATTAATATGCAAGCTTGAAAATTTTAACTAACATTTTGAAACATCAAATTTGCATAAATGTTTTTTATTAGTGCTAAATTCTTAAAGCCATTTCAAATAACATGTAAACCATTACTGAAATAAAATTACATTTCAAAGTGGTGTGCAGTGATCTTGCTGCTCAACTGTCACTGGCATTAAGAGTCACACAACTTAAGTCCCTGTGCACCACTTGGAAAGTTTACTGCCACGTGTCTCCCTTAATGACACCATCGAGGGAACAACCCATATCAGCTTTTTTCTTTTTTTTTTTTTTTTTTTTTTTTTTTTTTTTTTAATTAAAACTGCATTTTAATGCTCCATTTAAATATTTTAAACTATCCTACTATCAATTACTGTTAAGAGACCCTCTCTCAAGCAATTATTTTTTATGAAATTTCATATTAGCCTTACTCTTAGTGGAAAGCCCAAGGTAGAATTATAATGTCACCTGGGACAGAAGAGGTAACTGTTGCTATTCTATGATTTACTGGTTTTGTAGTAACAGCCATCTGCAGGTGACTTAATTTGCTTTTGCAATTCATTTAGTCAAGCAAAGTTAATTTTTTCTTTTTTTTCTTTTTCTGTGATTTTATTGGTTACGATAAGGATATTAAGCGTCTTGGTTCTGGGGATACTCAGGAAACTTGAGATAGAAGAGTGAGTTGGTTGCAAAGTAAAGAGGAATGTCTTTGGGTACTGCTTAGCACATGATTTTTTCTGCCAATTTTACCTCACTTCTAAAGACAGCAGAAAACAGTGGATCTAAGTCTATTAATGGAAATGTGAAAGCTAGTCAGATCCCACTATTATGTCAAGTACTTAAAGACACTTGAGATGGGTAGGCAGTATCTCCCATAAAAAATTCATGAGAAAAAAAATGACCAAAACTATCTTTCTTTACTTTGATTTTCCTCACTATTTTTGATGAATAAAAACAAACAGAAGCAAAATCTACAATAAGTCAGTAGAAAAACAGAAACATACCTTTTCCTAGGGAAAATCATGTTCATCAGTTGACTATTTTTGTAATAATCATTTAGCATCTTGCAATTGATGTATCTTCTTGGAAAGTTATTTTAAACTAGTTACTTCCTCAGTATTGGCTATGCATATATGTTATTCACGGTTCCTAGCACAATAAACTGTGTATTTTCCCTTAATCACTAGGTTAAAAACATATCTTGATATACAGCAGTACAGTTCAATATATTTTATGTAATGTCCTAAATTGTGACAACTCCCCCCATATTTTCTTACTCCTATTTGACATTTGTAAACAAAATTTTCAAAATGAGCTTGGTCAAAATTAGCATTTTGAATAGTTGGCTGATAGAAACAGGGTTACTCCTTCAGAAACTGAAAAATATATAACCCTCTGTTTAGGACAGGCTTCAGAATGCTTGTGAGATGGTTATGGATGCAGAACGAAAAATGCTTCAACACTAGTTCAGAATCTACTTATTGAATAAAAGATATTCCTGTAAACTAAATAAATATAGTGTTTACATCAATTCAGAAAAAGAAAGATGGAATGTTGTAAATATTGATTTGGTTTGATGTTAGCTCAGATACCAATGATACTGACAATAAGAATATCCCTCTGTGGATGGGGTATTGCAATCAATATTTTATTAGCTGTGAGCATTTTTTCAACAACAACAAAAAAATTGCTGTATCATATTATATTAAATCATTTATCAGCATTTCCTTTCATTGGTTGTTAAGACTTTGTCCAACAAGGCCTACAGTATATCATAATCATACGCAAACTTTGTTGGATTCGGATATTTTTAGCAAAATTTATTTCTGTTTCATCAAAATGTTTATATTCTGAGGCACTTTGAATCAATGTTTCTCTGTCAGATTCCTTGCACCTCTAACTGAAGCCTCCTAAATGATAATTTTTCACTTGTCAAGGAGGAGAAGGTTTCCAGAAAAATATGCAAATGAAATATTACCTACATGTGTATATACATACATACATACATACATACATACATACATATATATATATATACATACATACATACATACATATATATATATATGGAAAACAATACAGGGAGTTGAGACTGTGGAATTAACTCCTGAACTTAATCAAGCTATTCCTTTGCATTAGGTTTAAATGTGCCCTGCTTCAGTGGCAACACTATTCATTTTTAAATACACAGAATATTTCTCCCTTTGAAATATGTCTCCAAAATTTTCACATTCTGATTACTGTAATAAAGAGGATGCTGTAGAGATAAATATTAAATACACAGAGGAAGCAAAGAAAGAGCAATTTCCATCTTTAGTCTTGAAAGTCCTAAAGAAGTAAATGTTTGAAAAGTCAATTGTATTTTTTTGCCATCATTACCATTGAATCTGGAAATGAAAATATTTGGAGATGCACAGCATGCATTAGATTTCTGCCCAGAAATATTTTACTTAATACAACATTATATTTATAGAGTATTTCAATAATATTCACACTCACAATGTGTGTTATTCTTATAATACTAAGAAAAACCCAAAAGACTCACAGCAAATCTATTGTGGTTCAGTTTTAGAGCATAGACTCCAGCCTCTCAGAACTGCATTACAAGTAGCTTTTAGGCAACCAGATACTCTCTATAAAACATGTCAGTGATAACTCAGAGTATATTGCTCATCAGAAGGGACTATATACCAAACATGAGATTAATTTTCTTTAAACACTTTCTGGAAAGGAAATACTAATCCTATTTCATAGTTCTCTAGCTCCATTGTTAAAATACTCAATAAGAAAACTACAAGTCAGTAACTTCAACCTGTAGAAAGTAGAATCACATAATGTGTTTATAATCTCGTAAAAAGTAACCCACCAACTGCAAAGATTAATGAAAGTCAAAAGGCAATTTTAAGAAACTATGATCACTATAAAACATGAGAGACATTGGTTAGGTGTCTAGAATTTGATTCCTTACAGTAGCTGCTTAGCTATTATCCAAATACAGAGAATCATAGGATAATAAGCTGACCGGTTTGGTTCCTTGAGAATGTAGGTCAGGTGTTCAGTGCCTGAAGAAATTACCTGCTGGGTGACTCAAGCTGCATGGAGCATTAGCTCATTCACCGGCTGGACATATATCACTGTCATATAGCGGAAAGAATGTGGGAAAACATGATAAAAGTGAGGAAAGTAATTACAAAGGAGGACAAAAAGAAGGCATCTATTTTAATTAAGCTGAACAGAAGTGTATGGTTGTATATGTCTTTTTCAGAGAACAGGATTTGATAAAATCCACAAGATTGTCAGCTAAGCTAAAACAGTACTGCAAAAATAAGTGTGTCATACATTAAACTGCAAGTACAGGTTAAATGGGTTAATATTATAACAGGAAAGGACTAAGAATTATTGTATTGTTAAAATAATTTTGTTCTTATTTTGTAAAAAAATTATAAGAGATTATTAAGATCCATAGTTAAAAACCCCTTGTGCATTTAGAAAAGAATGGATACTTCAACAAGTAATGATATAATTAATATTCTTGTTAGAAAATGTCCTTATATTTTTCTAGTCTTAGTCTGGCAATTATTTATGTACAAATGAATCATGCTCCACTCAAGTCATAGTAAGATAGAAAACCTGGAGTCTTGAACTGAATGAATTAAGCTGTTAAAACTACTATGGGCTCAAAGGATTTTAAGCTCTACCACATTGCTTTATGATTTACTGAATTAAAGATTCTTTCTCTGCAAAATGATACTTAAATTAAATAATGGCTGGACCTGAACAAAACATCTGTGATAAGTTACAATTAATTTCCTTACACCCGTAATTGAAAAGTTTTATGTAATTTTTTTCCTAAAAACTTTGCTTTTAGAATCAAATACTTTAATTATTTTGTAATTATTTGTAAAATGCCAGAATGAAGAGTAAAAAAGAAGAAATAGAAAACTACACAGAAAAAAATACGGAATTTAGAATCATAGAATGGGTGGGAAGGGACCTGAAAAATAGGCTGAAAAAATCTATATAGATAACAATAATCTGAGGGATACTGTGAGACACTCACAAAATCTAGTAAAGAATGTAAAAAAGGAAAATAATAATATAGAATCTCTGAAATAAAATCTTTTATACTTGTGTATTCCTACACAATTGCTTTGGTTACCATAGAAAATTGAGCTGGATAGTACTTAAGCCTAACTCAATACGGACATTCTTATATAGAACAGGAAGTTATCAGGACATAATGATCAAATTGTCCTCAATTTTAGGGTCAGTTCAGTTCAATACTATTCAAGATATCCTGAAGTACTTATCTACTTTTGGTGAGATATATGGTGCAATTTGTAGACACTAAAATTTAGGTCAATAGAGTTGAAGTACCACATTAATACAATTTTATCTTTGTTGTTGTTGTTGTAAGTCTACTCACTACATAGGTTACTAATTAGATTTTGGTCTTCTATTCCATATTCTATTTGGAGGATGATTCTTATGCTGATATATCAACCTTTAATTCAGTCTCAACACATTCAGTTCATTGTATCCCACTAGGTATGAAAAATTTATTAAGAGTTCAAAGGGATTCTATCTAATTCCTGGAGATTTAAAAATGTTACCTTTTATTTTAAGTCATTAAAATATAGTAAGTATTAAGGAGAGCATCAAGAAATGGGAAAACCCCATTTAAAGTCTACAATTAAATGTGAATAATTATTGAATGGTTTCTGTTAAAGTTATTTTCAAATATAAACCTCTTTGGAGTCAGCCAATCACAGTAGTGGTGATGCAGTATTCTTGTTTTAGCGGCCTATGAATTAAATCTGCAGCCACTTTTTTCTGTCCTGGGATTGGTCATACACTGTTGATTTGCAATATTCTGAAGAGAAAAAAAAAAAGTCTGACTAACAGGTTAAATAATGACAGAATATGAAGCATAAATAGCCACAACATGCATATGTCATACTTGAATCAAGAATATTACCAAACCATTCAGTTATTACATGACTGCTTTGGTTAAAACCACATGCTCTGTGGAAGGAAGCGAAAACAGAGAAACAATGCTATTTTCCTCCCTCAGTCACTTTGGGTTTTTTCCTAAAATTCTTCAGTGATCCATTTTTGTTCAAGCCTATTCTCTTCACCTCTTGGATTCTATTCCTCTGTTTCTTTCAGACTTTCACCTTCCCCACCAACCTATTATCTCATGTTCTTTTATATATATACACTTACATAATCATCTAATATTTTCTTTCAAATGGATATACACATACACATGCAGATAAATGCAACCCAGAATTCCCTTCATCATCTTCTCCTTTCATAAGTTTCAAGACCAAATGTAAGAGGAGAGGACGTGGCTATTCAGGGTTGTAATTCAGGACCGTAAAACTCTTCCCTGCTCTATGGTACAGAAGAGGTCACAGTGAATTGCCAGACCTAGAGGAAGTATGTAAAAACCAGGACATAACTAGATAAGTCTTATGCTGAGAGCTATTTTTATCCCTGATTTATGTTTTCAGCAATGACAGTTCAAGTGAAAAGATTAATTCTGACACACATTTGGCTGAAGGTTTCTGGAGCCAAGAAAAAAATGAAAACATGATTATTTACCTTCTTTATATGAATAATCAGTGTGATGATCAGCACTTGTCAATGAGCAAGCAAGTCCTTTTCCTGAACCTATTAAATGCTCTGGTTGCTTTATATCCTACATTAGAAAAAAAGTTTCTACAAAACTGTTGTGCAGAAAAATATCAGATGGCACTAATGGCATCTTTTAAAGTACATTAGCATAGAAGACAGAATAATCCATTCATGTGTAAAGGACCAATTAGAAAGTGAGAACTACTACTACTTCTGAATCAAACTGAAAAACATAAATATTTAAAGAAAGGGAGAAGAGGATTAAGGTTTCACAGGGAATAGTAAGGAACAAGTTAAAATCACTTCATTATTAATTAATTAAAAAAAAAGTGCTCTGAAAGAGTAGGTAATATCACACATACTGATAAAACTTGCAATTTTATTGGAGCAACTGTTTTTAGATTAAATGTAGACAACCACAGCTGAGTAAACCTTCTGATTGTTTCCTTAATTTGGCTGCTTGCCTTTGCATTCACAGTACCAAGTTTCTATTTGCTTTTTTCATTTACACTGATGTGAATCTGTATAAAATTAGCCATGCCTGAAACCATTTCTAGTAAATAATTTTGTACCTGAGAAGTGACTGGAAAACACTCTTGGATTCCTTTCTGCAGCCAAACAGGATGTTCATCATGCAGTTATATCAGCCTTCTTTTGGTGGCCTCTATGTGAAAAGCAGATATGGGTAAGGTTTGCCTATACTTTGCATTGGACAGATATGTGGAATTCTTGTAACAGTGATAGAAATTTTAGAACTATTTTTGGACCAGACCACCAAACCTGCAGAGATGCATAGGGATAATATTTTGTTTTAACATAACTATGATTTCAGGTGTAAAAAAACCCAACCAACCAAAAAACCTCAAAACAACAACAACAAAATAAATGAAACTAACAGTTCTTTTACTCACAGATTTGGACTTATCATCCTACACAACCAAAGATTAAATTATCTTTAAAAGTATCAAAAATAGTGCTATTTTAGTTTTAAAAAAAAATCCTTAAAAATCCCTGTACTAGAATTTCCCCTCATATTTCACAGTACAAACCAACAGTTAACACACAGCAATGTGATAAAAACTCTACTACATACACATATTTTTATTTCTTCAGCACATAAGCATGAATTCAGATGAGGTCTGACTCTTAGCTGATGTATGTTAAGTGTTGACTTTCTAAATATTAATTCCTTGGAGAAACAGAGAAAAACTGATTAATTCCATGTTAAAATTTCCACCTCACTTGACAACTGCTTATACTTTTTTCAATTCAGTGCTTATCAATTACAATAACAAGGAATAGATCTCCAAAAACTTTTTTTTTGAAATCATTTAAAAGGCCACATAAGAGAGACTCCATGAACCTTCTGTTATTCAGTTATACAAGTGCTTCAAACAGCAATCTTCCTTCCTATCCTCCTCTCCTCTTCACTTTCTGGCTACCAAGTAATTAATAAGAGTAAAGGAACAGTAGTAATTAATTAATCTCTCATAGAATTTGCAAAATATGAGTAGAATTGTGAGAAAAATACTGGTTTGTTTCATTTTGGTTTTGAGCAGATATTCCCCTACGGCGCATGGAGAGACCATGGTGGAGCAGGCAATATTTCTTTCTGCCTAAATCTATTTTATTAGCCAATAAACTAATTACATTATTTTTTCCCAAGTTCAATTTGTCTTGCCCATGATGCTAACTGGTAATTTCCCTGTCTTCGCCTTGACCAACAAGTTTTTTTGGTATCATTTTGTCCATCTGCTCTGTTGAAGAGGGAGTGAGTGATTGAGACACTGAATGGGCATCTGGCAGCCAGCCAAAGTCAAGCCACAGCATCATTAAAAGTAGAGAATGCAGGAAGGACTAAAATAATAGCTAAAAAGACTCTTGAAAGAGCTTTAAGCTACAGCATCACAAATATCTACAGTAAATAATGAGCCATTAGCTCTTTGGGTATATAAGAACAGATTCCTACCAGTTTAGTGTGTATTAAAAATAGAGTGAGTGGAAACCAGAAGGGTATTCCAGATTTCTGATGACGTCATAAACACTTTCTTGTTGTGATTTATGGTATTTCAAAGTTATCAAAGGTAGCCATGCTAATTGAGACCGCCTTCCTACCTGATGCAAACACAAATTTTGCTGTTTTTCATCTTTTGTTTGTGATTGACCTACAATCAATCCAGATTTCACACTTCTGTCTTTCTCCTCTGTCTCTGAGTTCTGTGCATGGAAAAATTAAGATGTGTTCTTAAGCATTGAAAAGGTACTTTACTTCAGTAAGACTGGAACTCAAGTTGCACATGACTTGGAGGTGTGCAGAATTATTGGGGTACTTAAAAAAATTTATAAGTACTTGAGTTTGAAAGCGGTCTCAAGCAGTATGAAGTGATTTAAAATTACTGGAGCACTTTTTCTAATTTGAGAGATTGGTAATTTCCCAAATCAGAAAGTGATGGGTTTTGGTTTTTTTAAAAATGTGTAATGAACTATGAATAGAATTTTAAAAGTTTTATCACCCAAGACTGGCTGTAGTGTAGATCAAATGTCAGGAGTCTAAAGGAACTACTGTACTAATGAGAGTATTTCCATGGACTATTAACCTGCTTTCTCTATTGATTCTTACTACTATGATATATATGGACAGATCTTTGATGTCACATTGATTTTTTTTTTTTTTTTCTCTTCTGACTCTTTAATGACATAGAAATTTACACACATTTTAGCAACTGGACTATTTTTTTTAATATATATTACTTTACTTTTCTCATAATTATCAGAATTTTTTTTTAATATTGTTTTGAAACTACCTGCCACAGTGCATTGCAAAGAGTGAAATAAAGAAGGAGAATGAGAAGTAAAAGTTTCATGATCTCCTGAAACTACCAGTGTTCCTATTTTTCTTTCAATTCACCTGGCTTCCTCTTTTATCTCCACTAGAGAGGTTTGTCTTTCCCACTAATTCTCTCTCTGTAAATATGTTTTCATAAACATACAAACATTATTTTTGTTTGTCTGTTTTAATAAAATTACATTTTCATGTAGCAATTATTTCATGTTTATGGAAAGAAGATTTCCCAAATTTAAAAGTTTTGCCTATAACTTGAATGGGGCAATAGACATTCATTCCTTTTAGTCCTTTTGCCCTTGCTTCTACAACCAATATCATTGACTTCCTTTGAAAACAGAGACAAATCTCACTTAGGTATGAGATGGTATTTAACCCATATTTAATTTTATTCTATTCAAATTTCCTGATTCGTACTTTTTGTTTGTTTATTTGTTCTGCTTACTCCTCCTTTGTCTACATAAAAAGAAACCTGTTTGGCTTAATGTCCTAGCCAGGTCTTTCATCTAGGTCTCTATCTTGAACTAGAAAATAGCTTCCTGGATGGTCAACATTTATTTCTATTGCTAATAGACCTTCTGCTTGATAATTTCTTAGATTTAAAGTATTATTCCAACTGTAATTGAAACTATCTATGAAAGCATCAGAATGAATTGCCTCATTTGTATTAGTTAGGAGTGAATACAGATAATTTGTATGTTTGTGATTTATATAAATCTAAGCT